>JAQGCX010000095.1:0-28302 GCA_034700205.1 Plectus parietinus
GTTTTTGATCCGGAACGCTCAGCACCGTTATAAAAGAGGTTGACTGAAAACTTTTTTCTGTCCTCGAAAAGAATGTTCCTCGAAAAGATTGTCCCTCGAAAACAATGCTCCTCGAAAAGAAATTTCTCGAAAAAATTTACTTCGAAAACATTGTCCCTCGAAAAGGTGCCCTCGAAAACATGACCGAAAGCGAAGTGAAACTGTGCGATTGTTTCTGTTTCCGATTATACCGTTTGTGATGTGATTATACGAAATTCCGATTGCAATTGCAACACTGTACACAATTTTCGAGTTTTGTTCATCTAGAGTCAAGAAGCTTTTGGACTGACTGAAGTTTGCTTCCTTTTTGGCCACAGTTTTTGTGAACTCATTCAGGATATTAGCATAATGTCACTGGTTGTCATCTGCCTTAAATTCAAAGTAAGGTGTTGCAACTGCAAGCTTGCCTTCATTCTCGAATAAATTATCCTTTTGTCATTGCAAATTCAGTTTCTGTAACTTAATGTGCAGCAACGCTTGGGAAGCTTGGGAAGTGATGATAAGAACCCATGTCATGCTATTTCTTGTTGTAAGCAAATGTGTTAAGAATATTGCGTGTTTTATGCTCGAACAATTAAATAAAAAACCATTTTGACAGTAGTATCGACCAGTGATGCTTTTATGAGAATGATAATGATAATGATATCATTAATTATTTTAATTAATAATAATAATAATGATAATGAGAATATCATTAATTAATTTGCATAAATGATAATGATAGTGATATCATTCATAAATTGTTGATATCAATATTGATATCATTATCATTATCATATCACTATCATTATCATTATCATTATCATTAATGATAATACATCCATACCTCAGTTCTCCGTTTGCATACCGTTTGAGCATGGATATTGATGAGCATGAGCTATATTTATGAGCATGAGCAATATTTGCATCAAGTGCATCAAGTGCTTTTCACAGGTTAAAAATTACAATGACATATTGTGATAGACTAATATGAATAATATTCACCAAATATACCATACGTAATTTAGCTTATTCACAAAGACACACACAGATGGCCAGAATGGATGAATATGACAATATTTTTGGAGCTCAAAGAACTGCATGATATCACTCAGCAAAAGATGTTTCCAACAGCAGAAATTCAACGACTCAGAGGAGGTACGTATTAGGGAAATTGAGTACGTTTGCACCTGCGTTCATTTCGAGGGCTTGAAATGTTTGGAATGGCTTGCAACGCTGTGAACGGTATGCACACGAGATGCTTAGCCCGATTTTACACAATTCCTCCTCTTCGCGTGCTCTCAATGCTCTTTTGGTTGCGTAGCCTGCATCACTAAATACTCGTTTGCGATTTTGAACCAAAAAATATGCGATTGCGGGTCTCAACTAGACATGGGCACTAACCAGCAGCTGTACCGTTTGACGCCAAATTTTTTTTGTGACTGATCACCTATTTCAGCTACAAAATGCATATTTTTTTGCGATTTATAGGGTACTCCTTGATCCTTTAGAGTAAATTTACGTAAAGGCTGAAATTTATCGTTTAACAATTAAATCTGAGTCTCGACATGAAAGCGTCAAATTGCTGACAATAACAGTGCTTGAAGCCTGGGTCAAGTCCAAAGTCTGTGTGAAATTTCGTTGAGATTCGATTCAATCGAACTCGGAACGAAGGAAAACAGAAAGGGGTTTAAACGCGCCCTATCCGGACACAGCGTCGTTTACCCTATTTTTTGAAGTTCACAGGGGTCCCACACTGAGAGTTGTCTGGTTGAGGTTGAGTTGTCTGGTTGTCTGGTTGCAATCGCATATTTTTCGAAAAATGACCACAGAATGCGTAAAGCTCAACGAATTTGCACAATTCAAAAAAGAAAATCTATGTTTTATACATCTATACAATGCAACAAACCGCTTTAAAATCGCTAGTATACTTTCAAAGTTATAGCTCTTCAAACTGTGGTAACATTCTTTTGACACACCCTGTAGATGAGAAAAGATCTCACTTTTGCTTCTTTGTATAGTAGTACTCAAGCAATTACTGTTTAGGTCTTTTGTTGGGCGACATCTTCACCCGAATGAAGGATCAAGCTTGGTATAAAGCAAGAATTGTGAAATTTTATGGATACTCAGTGGTAAGAGATTTTCTCCTTCGACAAAATAATTAGTGCCGTTTTGCATTTTAGCCCGACACGACGATACACGCCTTCATGAACAATCTTGGTGCACCGCAATTAGAAAATCCGCCCTACGCATCTGCGGTTATGCTCGAACTTCACAGTACTAATGACAGCTTCTTTGTAGAGGTGTGTCACACAGGCTTCAATGAACAAACATGGTTCCTTCCAAAATGCTGACAAACCCAGGGCATTGCGTAAAAATTAGGCATCAATCCAGAAATCGAACCTGGAAACTTCGGCTTAGACCGCGGCTGCTTTACCACTAAACCCGATGACTCCGAACTTCTGCGCGCTATGACTCTCTCTTTGACTTCGATATAGGCGCTGTAGGTTGGGGCTTGGAGCAAGGTATAACTGGCTTCACCCCAGCTACTCTCCCTGGCGCCGGTCCGGGGTGTAGTTAACTACCCTCACCCCCCCCCCCCTCCGGCCAAAAGTCAAACAAGCACTGGATAGAATGGACTTTCGCCAAAAAAAAAACGTTTTCGCGAGGTTTTTGAAACTTTTTTGAATTTCCGTGCCAAAATCTCGACACGAAAGCATGCGGTAGGTACCTCCCTCACGGAGGGCCGCCAGGGTATAGCCGACCTCGGACCCCATGGCCGCCAGGGTGTAGCCGGCCTCGAACCCCATGGCCGCCAGTGTGTAGCCGGCCTCGAACCCCATTTACACCAATGGCTCGGAGATAGGACAAACATTGGAAAATTTGCTGGGTTTAGGTATTTTTTTTTGGAGTCCGATGTTGGACTCCATCCTCAATTCGCATTCCCCCCCGTTAATGTCTGGTTCCTGCATACTTATTTCGAAACTGAGGAACAAGAATTGTCAGATTTGTTCTGCTTCAGGTCTACTACCGTAACGACACCACTCGGGAACCTTATGTTATTGAACTCGGAGATTGCCCTCGACCGTGCTCATTGAGTAAATTCGGCGTGCGCAACGAGCCCCGTATCCCGAAAGATTGGATCAAGGAATGCAGAGTCGATCTGTGCAACGAAAATCCACTTATGAAAGGGGGCGATGGAGAATTATAATCTATTGCACAGCTGGTTCAGGGTGGGTCGATTTTTCCAAGAAGTAGTTTTCTAAGCGTCAGACATAGGCAGTGCGCCATATACTGTAAAGCAAAGATGTTTTCTGGTCAAAATGTTGGGGGAGGGGTTAACATAGAATACATCGAAAAATTCAAGAGGGCTTAACATACCGTACCCCTAAATTTGTATTTTTTGCATCACTTTTTTGGCGAAAATTCAAATTAGAGTACTAAAATTGGAGTTCCTGCTCAAAAATACCGCAATTTTTTCCCGGAGAAGGGGATTAACAGGGGGTTAACACCCCCAACACCCCCAAAAACACCAATGCTGTAAAGCTGGAAATATTCGGTTGTATTAAATTTCGGTAGTCACCAAAGTGTGCATGTTCGGTTGTACTTAATTTCGGTAAGAAAGAATTGAAAAAAATCTGGGTCAGTTCAGATTGTGGTATTTTAAACTTGAGAGCAGTGTTGTTTTTCGTCCCAACATTTTTAATTTTCATCTTTGTCCCGTCCCGGCTTGCAAAAAAAAATTTCATCTTCATCTCGTCCCGGATCCAAAACTTTCGTCTCCGTTTCAATTTTTTCAGCCAATTTGTATATGACAAAAACGTTTTTTCATTAAATTTTAATTTTTGTCCCGAATTTTTCAGTTTTCGACACAAATAAATTTTCGTCTTTGTCCCGTCTCGGACTCAAAATGAACTTTCAATTTTTGTCTTTGTTCCTTCCCGGATTGAAAATAAACTAAAATTTTCGTCTTCGTTCCGTCTCGGACTCCAGAAAAATTTCCATCTTCGTCTTCGTCCCAAAGACGAAAATTAAAAGCTCGGGACGAAAAACAACACTACATGAGAGTATAGATGAGTCAGTAACACATCAGTACCAGTACCTGCACCAGTACAAGCTCGAACGAATTTGTGGGTTTCTCGAAAAAACGCGTGACAACCTAACATTGACCAGCGTAAAAGTTGTTCCCCTAATTGTCACGAGTATGTAAAAAATATTCCAGCAAAAAATATTGCAGTTCGGCTGCGCTACAGCCAGAAAATTGCCGACCCTCTTTTTTTTACATATTCGCGACAATTAGGAGAACGCTGGTCGATGTTCGATTGTCACGCGTTTTTTCGAGAAAACCGCAAATTCGCTTGAGCTTGTACTGGTGCAGGTACTGGTACTAATGCGGTACTGACTCATCTATACTTGAGAGCGCACACGGCAAGTCAGTTGTGATGAGCGAGTAGTCCTATCTTGCAACGTTGCTGTCTGAGTGCTTTCAGTTCTCTCGCTCACGCATGCAATCGATCGTTTTCTATGGACAGGATACCTACAGGGTGAGCCAAAAAAAAGTATAACCCATTTCTTTTTACTCTGTAACAACAAATAATTGACCAAATGACTCAAAAATTTAACTGTAAGTACTCTAATACATCAGAAATGTTGTGTAAAGAAATCAGCTTGATCGGTTGTACCCATAACTTGAACGATCAATCGGCCCAAAAATATGTGAAAATGTCAGTTTTTTCCATAAATTCTCAATGGAAATCAACAACCAATGAGCCGAATTTCACGAAATTTCTAACATTTACTCTCTGATAAGTCAAAAATATTGTGCAAAAAATTTAGCACGATCAGATGTTTCTACGCATCATGCCATTCGATTAAATATCAAATTCTGAAGCATGACGCGTTACCCTACCGTTTTCGGCTATTTTCACTGATTTGGACTTTTGACCACACGAGCTCGTAAAATGCGTGTAATCATCAAATTAAGTTAATTTTTTTACACAATATTTCTGATGTATTAGAGTACTTGCAATTAAATTTTTGAGCCATTTGGTCAATTATTTGTTGAGATACAGCAAAAATAAAGAGGTGATACTTTTGTTTTGAATCACCCTGAAATTTCCATTTTCACATATTTTTGGGCCTATTGATCGTTCAAGTTATGGGTTGAACCGATCAAGCTGATACTTTTACACAACCTTTCTGATGTATCATAATATACTTGCAATTCAATTTTTGAGTCATTTGGTCAACTATTTGCGGAGATAGAGTAAAAAGAAATGGGTTATACTTTTTTTTGGCCCACCCTGTATATGGGGTCCGAGGCTGTCACCTACGGTATTCTTTTCGTGTCGAGATTCAAAAAATTCAAAAAAAATTCCAAAATAATTTTCGCCACTATGTAGCTAGCTCATTTCGCCAGCGAGCTACACCGTGGACCAGAGCCAGAGGGGGTAGGATGGGAGTTGCTGGGGTGTAACCAGTTAACCTTTGAGTGTGAGTTAATCGGGCAATCAAATTGCAATTACAGAATGAGATTATTCACAATAGAGCAATTCATAACCCGTATCCTTTCCTTACCTCATAAATCCAAGGTATGCCCCGATGGCGCTGTGCGTGGAGTACGGCGGATAGCTCTGTTGTCAACGCAAAAATAATCAGCACCAAAGCGTAGAGAGCGCTAAGCAGCGCTATCAGCGAATCTCTGAATCAAATATGTTACTCAATTACGATGAAATAATGTAAACAACTGAAAGTACATTTTGTGATAAGACAAGCGGTATTACCGTAAGTAAATACGTAAATGAATCTGTACTGAAATAGTAATAATTGGTTTGCTAGAACCGGTACTTTGTAACAAATACGAGTAATTTTGAGCAGAAAATATACCTGTTTCTTAAGTTTAGCAACCCATTCTTTTCCGAACAACTTTCTTGGGAAAGACACTCTTTCCTTTCAGAAAAATTTTCAATAGTTTCAATGGGAAGAAATACAAACCCGTTGCTTTCTGGATAGTTACCCATGGACAGAATTGTTTCCAAATTTTTACCCGTAATTTACAAATTGATTCGAATAAGGTCATGCTCAGGAGTTATATTCGTGCATATCCGGTAGGAAATGATCGAATATCTATTTCAGAATCTGATGTTTGAAAACCAGATATCACATCATTCTAGTGATCGAAGATCAAGAATCATTAAGTAAGAAGGGGCAAGAAAAGTGAAAATGTCGTCGAAAATTAAGTAAACAAAAGTGACGTTGACTTTTCCCCCATCAATGAAACTTGTTTGCAATCAGGTTGGTCAGCAGGACGGAACACTGACAAAAATTCTATAAATGTGAGAAAATATCAATACCGATTTGTTCAGAACAACTATCTAAGAACAATACCTACATTTTTACCAATCCAGTGCAAATTTGGGTGGGGAGGCGCCCATCACTTTCTTTTCACGAGTCAAATATTTTGGACAGTGATCTTTTTCAAATCGGTTTCTTTATGAACTACCGTCTCCATTTATTGGTTCGCTATTCTTCGCTTTGATGCGAAACAGCGCCTATCACCATATATTTCTATTTTTAGACATCCTAAACCAACAACTTAATCCTTCACAGAAATGCTCTAATCTCTCATAATTATTGTAATCAATGGGGTAGTGTCAGACGCCAGCAATGGTAGCTTCCACTCCATCAAGCCCTCGCAGAACTATACATATTTCGTCGTACTACATTGCTTTCATTCGTTTTTCCGGATGCGTGTTGCGTGAAAATGAATTTTTAAAATTTTTAAAAAGACAAGAAAAGAATAGATATATCTGTAAAGTTAAAAAACCAATTAAACTGCAATAAACCAGAACCCCCTAATTTTAACAGTAACCCAACAAGGATAATACTCCCATAAGTAGGAGCCTCCACATGAGTTTCAGACAACCAAAGATATAAAATATATAAAGGAAGTTTAACTTGAGAGAGAGAGATTTTATCATTAATTAGTTATCGATTCTTAGGGAGGAGGTTGAGGTAGGGTTATTAGTTGGTATTATTTTCTTTTATCATGGGTTTCATATCGTATCTAATTCTATTTATCGTTTATCTGCAGCGATTATTTCTTTAGTTCTTTCAACTTCCTGCGTTGTGTTAATTAAGTTTGGAAGGGTTTTGCCTTTATTTATTTCTCTTGATTTCGATTGGTTGTTTTGTTGCAGGCAGTGAGAACAATCATCTGTACGTGTACTACAAAGGACTGGCCGATCCACTCATGTCCTACGATTTCACGCCGTCGTCCAACGCTTCCAACTTCCTCGATCCCAGTCCCGGTCGTTCCACCATCAACAGCGAGAGTGCCAACGACTTCGTGTCGGCCGTCTGTTGGAAGAAGGTTCGTCAGCCTTTCTTAGTCCCCCCCTTGCGCAGGATTGCTACTTTGACCGGACATGTTTGGTTGTCGGGAGTCGAGCAACGTGAGCGCTAGAATATTGTGGAGCGATATCCTTGAACAGTCGATCTTAACTTTACCGTGCTCAAATAGTGGCCGTGTGTGCGGTTCTAGTCGATCGAACATTTTTCGTTTCAGAATACGAACGTGGTTGTAGCGGCCAACAGTCAAGGGACGACCCACATTCTCGAGCTTATTTGAACGCGGCGCGGTCAAGAAGCTTTGTCGGCTCGTCCAGAGCATTTTCTTTCATTTTCAGCACGTTCTAACCTTTTTATATAATTTCACCCTGGTTGCGGTTGCGACTGTCGTGTAAAACACGTGAATGGGTGCACACGAATCCTTGTTGTTCCGCTGGAATATTATAATTATTGTATTGACGCACTCACTGCTGTTTCACGTCTTTCTCGTTCGCGGCATAGAGCATATCTTTCCGTTTGTGCTGATGTTCTGTTTGTTTTATTGTGGAACAGATTGTCGGTATGTGGCGATCGACCGATCGCGTCTGCGACGACTGTTCTCGTACGGCGGGGGCTGCGAACGTCATTCAGCTGTTCGTTTGCAATTTGCAAATCGGCTGCGCAGTGCGCCGTGTAATGAATGGTGCATTCGCCCCCGTCCGCCCCTTTCGTCGACATTGATGGTGCAAGTATTTGGCCTTAGTCTGCCATGTAATTTGTGTTGGAGTCCGTCATGAGAGCTTCTTCGAGCCATTGTCCGCGCGTCTTTGTTTGGCGCTCCTTTGGCGCGAAGAATAAATGAATGAGATGCTGTAATTCTGTTGGTCGAAACACGACAGGTGGCAAATTGTGCGTGCGGCACTTTGTCTGATGAGCGTGTAGGCGTTTAATCGCACCGACCAGCGCTTCTGACGGCGTCCATGATGCGACCACTAATCGAACATAGCATACGTCTTGCTGCAAGCGCCTCCCGTCAACTAATTCGGCCCGAAGGCGCTCCTTTATTGGCGCAATTCTGACCGAGCGTTTTGTTTGCGTCGCCGATGCGCATTTAGTCGGCAGCTGTCGCGGCTATCCACATGGCGTCTGCCGCCAACGTCACGTTACTTTTGCAGGCGCTGCTGCAAGCCAAATTAGGTCAAGGACACTCGGTCAGTCTGATAATAATACCGTAGTCCCAGTACAATGCGCTGGTTTAGTTGTCGTCGGTGCCGCTGTTGGATGGCGCCTGCTCGCTCGACCCCTACGAGGCCGACCAGTGCGCTTGGCCCACTCTGCCGGGAGTCGACGCCAATCGACGATCGCGAAGGAATGCGCTCGCGTGCGATCGTTGGTTGTGGCCGAATGCGGAAATACCGTTCGTCAACCAGCTGGACGACGACAGCATCACGGAAAATCTGCTGTCTGCGATGCGGCGGATCGAACGAGTCAGTTGCGTGCGTTTCCGGAAGGCCGGACCGAAAGATCGCAAGTTTCTGACTGTAAAGCAAAGTCGCCCTTTGGCCGGCGAGCGGTGTCGTGCCACGGCCGGTACCGATTCAAAATTGCTCGCGAATCTCGCTTGTTATTACTGTGTATTTCTAGGGGCGATGCCTCGGTTTCCGCAATTGCGTCTGAGTTCGGTCTGCACACAAGGGCAAATGCTGCACGAACTGTTCCATGTTTTGGGTTTCGCGCACGAGCACAGCCGGCCCGACCGCGACGAGTACATCCGCATCAACTGTGCCAACATCGCGCGGAACCTGACGCAGAATTTCCGCCGACTCAAGTCGGATACGGTGCACACGTTCGGCGTGCCCTACGATTTCTACTCCATCATGCACTATCGACTCGACCATTTCTCCGACAACGGACTGCCCACCATCGAGCCGCTCGACCCCAACGAGCTCAACTACGATTTGATTGGCCTGATGAAGGTGCTCAGTCAGGGCGACATTTACCGTCTCAATCTGCTCTACAAGTGCTGACGTCCTCACACAGAGATCTTTTGTTGTTTGGCGATAATGCAGCGTTCCAACAATTGTCTTTGACGCACGCGATGTTGATGAGAACTAAGTCTCTCGAAGACCACAGAATGGGGCATATTAAATCTTGTTACCTGTTAATCATAAAACACAATGCGTTTTCATTTTTCTCCAACAAACGACATACAGCGAGCGATTACGGTACACTACAGTACGTCATTTCATTTCTAAGCATCAAATGATACAATAGACTCTGTCCAGCATGAAACAAACTGTGCAAAAACAATATAACAACATACAAAAGTGCGAGCAGATGCATGCACACGAACCTTGCGAATTTCGCGGCGCCAGCGCAGCTTTTACAGTTTTGTGCACGGTTCAGTGTTCTAATAAATATAGTGCATGAGCAGTCAATTTTCCCTTAAGTGATGTATGCGTAAAATAACCTTCACGGTCCTAAATATATATTCTATTAGTTTTTCGAGTAAATGTACACGATATGTTATTAAGTTCCTTCTAAATGAATGAGTTCTCGCTGCACGTGCTAGAAATAACGCAGTTGCACCTGGTAAAATATTATTGGTTGGAGACAAAAACAGTTGCAGTACCGGTAAACTTAATGATCATTGTGAAGTGATAAAATCTGCAAAAACACAGAACACAAAACAACCCGGATCAGTGTACTAGTAAACGGTAACGAACAAGAAATGTTGGATTTAACAATGCTCTCCTGCCCCGTGTCTGTCCAGGTACAACTCCCGCATAATATTGTCCCATGGTCTCAGATTGAAGGTGAACGACAGTTGAATGTTTTCGTTCATCAGATGCGTTAGTTTCTGAAAAATAATGCATCATAATACTATCCCATGGGTCCAATGCTTCCAACCGTTAGAGGCGACATCAGCAGCATCAGTTTGGCGATTCGCATGGCCGCTTCCGCCGAACTCTTTTGGAGGCGAATGTGGTCGTAGAGTACTTTCATGTATTTTTCTCTGGCGGCTATCACTACGTGCTTCCCATGATCACTGAGCTCTGTTACATCAGCTAAACAAACAGACATGTAGCGATAAATACACACCGGTTGCATTTGTGGGGTTCTCACCGGCTGAGAAGAAGCAAATGGCCTTGACGAGGACATATTCCGCCTCATCGATATCCATATCTCGCATCGGTTTCACTATTTCTCTCTGCATTCGATTCGACACATGGCTGAAATGGCGAACTTCGACCAAATCCCCACACGTGTATGTTTTGATATGGTCGAATAATCACGACAAAGATGTTGCATACTTGACATCTGGGATGCATTCGGATCCTCTTTCATCTTGAGGTATCCAAGTCCCATTGTACAGACAAATGCCGTCGCATTCGGCTTTCATCGTGTGTCGCGCGTTGAACCACCACGCGTACGGTGTATGGCGCTGCTTAACCAAAGCCACCTATGATCAAGACCACGAATCGTATTGAATGAGTAACGCAATGGACACCGTGCTAACCTGATCGGAGTAGGACAATTCGTTGAATTCCTTCATACTGCGAGCCCAGTCGACGTACAAGACGAAACATCTTCGCCAGTTGCCTCGAACATCGGAAAACGTCGCGGTTCGCTCAGGTTTGTAGTTGAGCTGGAAGGAAAGAGAGAAATATAGTCTGTGATCAAACTAATGCTCACCGGTGTCCGATCCGCCACAATTGTCGGATGCCGAAAGGCCACGTCCAGCGGAATGTCCAGTCGGGGCCAGTTTTGCTGATCGTGGGAGATGAAGGAGTCCGTCATTCGATTACACATGTCTTCCAGATCGAGCAGTAAGACGACCACAGGGTTCGAGTCCACTTGCGACGTCGACGGAGTCATCCGCTTGTAGGGCACCATAGCCGTCGAGTCGTCGCACTCCGTTTGAATGGCAGCCGACGCAGCGCCGATAGGCATGTCGCCTCTCAGTTCTGTGAATATCATTTCCGGCAGAATCCGTTTTCTCTCTTTCGTGGTCACGTTTCGGTCGCGTTCGTTTTGTACAGCTGCATAGCGCGGACGGTAATATCGGAAGCGAATTCGGAATGGACCTACCATTTGGATTCATGCCCACCGTAAGACATTTGTGAAATCGACAGTACCGACAGATGTTGCGATAATCTGAAACTTGAGATTGTTGCTCGAGAGTGAGAGCAAATACGTGCCTTTTGTTATTTCGCATTGCCTTTCGAAACGACACGCATAGTTGTTGGCGTTCCAGATACTCCGACGAAAAAATCCCTTGCACCTAAAAAATGAGTTGGCGATAAAGCAGAATGATGTTTGACGGAATCGCTGACCCGTTGCATGCAACGACGCCGTAGTGCTTGCCGAACGCCCGGTCGCCGCAGATGAGGCACTCGAACTGCGCCTTGTCCACCGATGACCGACCGGACGACAAATCCTGCGGACTACCTTCCGACGACATCGGCCACGCGTCGCCCCTGTTACGCTTAAGTGTGAAGCAAAGACTAGACGGACGGGTCGGAGCGCGCGTGTGGGGTGGTCGAACACGAAGCAGACATCGGGTGGGAACGCGTGTCAAAGGAATGGACGGCGGTCGCTAATGAACAGACATCGCGATCATCCGCGCCGTTGCCTCGCGACTGCAACCGAGGATCGTGTCACGACTTTCCTCAGGACACATCGAGGGCGCGTGGCTGGCTCGGAACGCAACAACTCCAAACCGCTGAAACTCGCGCAAGATAGCCTTCGTCGCTGATCCAAGTGTCGCAGCAGCGACCTCGGCGCAAATCGATAGCGGCACAAGAACGAGCACCGTCGCCGTTACGACGAAGCGACCACTGTTTGCTCACTATCGACGGCAAACATCATAGCTCACTCAGCCCTGCTCTGCTACCTGCTTTCAACCTCCTGAACACAATGACATTGCTGAATGAGAATTTCTGACTTCAAGTAATTAATTATCGCTGTCAATTGTGCCGCCGGTCATTTGGATACGAGCGACCATTGATTGGCGTCAACTCAACCAATCCAATTTTACTCTCGCACAAGAAGCGATAAGAAGTCCATGAAAATCGACGGAAATGAATAGCTGGGTATGGGCAACAAGGCGCACGGCTCGAGCTACGTCAAGAGAACACGATTAGTGGGACCTCCTCTGAACTAATTATTTCATAATCGCAATTCGCAATAAGACTTTTCATTTGATGAAGCCATGAAATTCTCATGTACAGTATGCTATGGTCGTAACTAGGAAGCAAATTGAAAGTAGCACGCTTCAAGTATTCTGCCACAATGTCAGAACATCCTTGATGCGTACAGCACTACATCAACGACAAAGCCACCGCCGTGGACAGTCGTCGATTCTAAAAAATTAGACACTAAGGTCAAGATTTGATGGAATGTAAATAAACTTTGGGCGCTCAAACCGCTTTGTTTTCAGTTGCTGTCAGGAAAGAAGCACTAATATTTACACGAAATAGCTGAGAGCAGGTGGTAATAGCAGCAGTCAATGTTGTCGATGCTAACCGATCAGTCGAATTAATTTTCATCGACAATTTCCCTTCCGGGAACGAGGACAGCGGGCCGTCGTTATTTCCGAGAATTAAAAAGTAAAAAAGCTGGATAATAACATCAAAACTAATGCACAGCCAGCGCACAAACAGAGTCGATGGGACGAACAAAATTGTGGCGCGCACGCTGTCGTCTACTGGCAGATGCCGCACTATATCGCACTCTTGTATCTGACGTCGATGCAACAGAGCAGATAACCTGTTGCCGGCGCTGGCACGTGCATAGGACAATAATTGTCAGGAAGTACTGCAGTATCTCTCTCTCTCTCTCTCTCTCTTAACGAGAGTGTTCGTTACTAATCAAAACGTTCGACTTGATCGTATTTTTACAATAGTTGACTCGGGACGCGAACGATGAAACTGAATTATCGGTAACATTTCTGCTAACATGCCACAAAGACGACAGTGAAAAAGAGAAACATGAGCAGCGCCCAAGAATGATGAGATCAACCCGTGTAGAGGTGTAGAAACAGAGAACCAGTCCACAAATATCACTAACCGAATGTTAAACACAACTGTCACTCAAAGACGTACTCCGTAAATTATTGGATTGACAATGGAATTGAAAACGATGAGGCCGTTGAGAAAGTGCATGCCGGCCAGCGAAGTGATGGCCTGGTCCGGTGCGAGCGCCTGCCACAGCGCCAGCACGTTGTACGGCGTCCATAGCAGCACGTACGCGATCAGGATGGCCACCGCCTTGCGCATCGTCTTGTGCTTGGCGCGCGTGACGGTCAGTTGCCAGAAGGCGCTCGTCTGTCGCTCCTCGTTCGGCGCCGTCGTCCTGCTCAACAGGGGGTACGAGGGCGCGGGACTCGTCGATCGCAGTTTAATCGACATCGCATCGTCTGTGCGCAGTTCCGTCACCGACGACGCCGAATGCTCCAATGGCGGCGGTTCGGCGCTCGCCGACCGTCGTTGTGGCCGACTGAAGCCCGAGAAACTGATCCGCTCCGGCCAAGACACTTTCGGCAGTCGAAAGCGAGAGTCCATACTTTCGATGCGCGGGCGGGAAGAGGTGACGGCTGCATGAAATGAACTCGGGTTATAAAGCAACGCACGGGCACACGCACATAGTCCGCGGTTGTTGGTTTCCGTCATTTCGATGCACTCCAGACTCACTAAAGTGCCGTTGACGGGCGATGGCTCGTTCACGGTCACCACGCCGTTCGTTCTCTCCAAGTGCATCATCTTCGTCACGATGAGAAGGTAGCAGACGATGATGATGGTCGCCGGGATAAAGAACGCGATCGTCATGTGAAGGTAGTTGTACAGGCGCTCCAGCGTCCCCATCAGCGCGAACCAGTCGGCCTGCTCGGCGCTGATCGACTCGTTGCTCTGATGCCACAGCTGCTCTTCTTCTAGTCGCACGATCGTCCAGATCGGAGTGCACTGCTGCGAGAAAGGCTCGTCAGACGGCGCGCGGAATGTGGTGCAGATGAAAAGCTGAGGCACGGAACAGAGCGCCGCCAACGACCACGACACAGTAATCATCTTGCGCAGATTGATCCACGACTGGGTGCTGAGCACTCGCAGATGCCAAGTGATGTACGCACGATCTATGGCGATTGAAGCCACCATGTTGGACGTCAAGTAGAACGTGAATGTGTAGAAGAATTTGAGCACTCGACACAGCAGGTCGCCGCCGTACCACTGAGAAACAAAACGGTAATATTTGGTGGCTATCTATTTGTGACACGACGGACTCACCCAGAACGTGGTCAGCCAGATGAACTGCGTCAGCGAATACACAAAGATGGTAATCAAATCGGCGATGTTCAAGCTGATCTTCAGCACGAGCAGACGCGACGCGAGCGTGGTGCTGTGCAGGTAGGCGCGCACCGTGTTGTAGAAGGCGTATAGGTTGAGCGGGCCGCCGACGGCGACGACGACGCCGTATATGGCGATCTCAATGTACGCGCCGAAGACGTGCTCAGTGGGCGCCGACGTGGAGTTGTCGCGGCGCTGCATGACGGCGCGACTGACGAAGGAGCGGATCGATGGTTACCCGATGAGGTCGACGGAATTAGCTTCGTTAGGACATCCCGCTAAGGTGACCCGCGAGACAAACGAGGAGGCGTCCACCGACAACGCAATTAGTTTGCAGCAGTTACGACGCGTGTCTCGGCCAGAAGGCACTTAACTTGTTCGCCAATTGCGGCCATAGTCAATCGCTTAATTCGAGGAGACGAGATCGGCTCAGTGTCACGCGGCGTTCCTCGCGAAGTTGCGTCGCCAGCACACGGCACGCCTCGGTCAGACGGTGATGAGCGCCGTGCGATGCCGTCAACGACGACTCGGCCTGGAAACGCCGTCTTGACGACCGTCACCTCTCCGTAACTCACCTGCTCCAGTCGGCGCGCCGCGTCCGCCAGCGACACGCACGACAGCAGCTTCCCCGCTTTCGTCAGCTGCAGCGACACGGCCGGATGAGCCGCCGGGTAGAAACGGCTGCAATCAGCGCGGTTACAACCTCACAACGACGTTCTCGGATCATTATCGCACATGTACGCCGCCAGCGCTCGCTCGCAATGGGTGGCCGCCTGGGTGGGTCGGGCAGCCTTCAGATTGAGCTCCGTGAGACAGTCTGATAGACGCGCTGCGAAAATATTAACGTCGGACAGCAGCCGAGCGGCGCCGTCCGCCAGCCGACCGCCTTCCGCCAGCGCCGCGCCCAAGTCCTCTGCAATTTCCATTTCTCTCTCTCTCTCACACAGCAGAAAACACACCGCTCGTCTCCAAATCGCCCAATCGCCACTGAATCTGCTGCATCAGCGAGATGGCGTCGTCCACATGCAGCGCCATTTTGCCGCACTGCCAGCACTTCGCACTCTGCTTCGATCCGTCCAAGTCGTCCACGACCGCCTCTCCGGAACAATCGACGCAACGCAGTGATCGCATGGCACTATCCTGAAAAGGGTTGAATGTCCATGTCTCCTACATGCGCTTCGTTCATCCTCGTCTATCAGACAGATGAGAAACAAAAATACATCAAGTTATAGTTGGCATCCATTTCGTCGTCGATAGCAACCTTGGTTTTATTAACTTTGCCGCTCAATAATAAAAGGAAAAATCACATGCTCCTTCCTCTATAGAATTATGCAAAAAATTTCTATTCAAGGCTCAAAAGCGCCGATTGAATTCGATCAAGCGCACAATATCACCGGTAAAAATAAACCCCTTTGGATGCACCAAACAGCTAAGCGACCGAAGTGAGTGTGCCAAATTGACAACAAAAGAAACAAAAAGACACAAACCCGTTGCTTATTTGCGCATATCGAGCAATTACACAAGAAGTAATACTGTTGTTGCAGTTGCAGCTGACGTTCTTTGGTCGTTGAGAGCAAATCGCAATAGCTGATAGTAATCTGAAAGCGCACGATTGGTCGCGAGTGCACAGGGGCGACCGATACCTGATCAAATGGTCGGCCATCGAGGCCGGACTTGAGCGGACGAATCAGCGCTTTCGGCCCATCGAACAAAACAAAAGCGTCTGGGTCGCACGAGTGATTCAGAGCCGACAAGCTGAACAACGATACGGTCAGCATATTTCTCTATACTGTTACAATGTCGTAATATTGAAAGAAAAAACGAGCAAGCGATTCAACGGAATAGACGCAATAAAAAACAAAGACCAAGAGAAGTGTCGCACCCAACGTAAAGACCAATGCCGACTGCGTTCAGGTCATCGTCAGAAATGCTGATGCCATTGATGACGCACTAAATCAGTGACGTTATAATACGCAGCGCAGTTGATTGTCTCTCACCTTGCCAAAAATGTCCATGAGCTCGGCGGTGCGCGGCAGTCTATCGACGCCGATGTAATCCCGCAAAACATGGCACAAGGCCACAAAGTGTTCGCTTCTCTCCGGATCTGCGCCGATTTCTTCTTTATCTGCAAAAATACAGACGATAATCGAAGAGGACGTGGACCGTCCCCACGATTCATGAGATCTTCGAAGCGACGATTGTTCCAGACGGTGGGCGCAGGATCGGAGCGCGCTTCGTCGTGGCGCTTGAAGATGATGCGCGCCATGAGGCGGGCCAACGCCGTCGGGACGCGCGGACTGACACCGACCAGACTGGCGCACTCGTCGCGATGCTCAGACCACGCAGCCCGTTGGCAAGTCTCGTTGCAGAAGTGAGCCTGTCGACAGCGAGAACAACGCTGCAGAGGCGTTTCCGATCTAAAATGGGCGAGTGCGCCATCCGCATAAGCGACGAACACACCTCTTCAAGCAAAATGCACAGTTGTTAACGGCCTTGTCGCTGTTGACGACGTAGGCGTACGGCCACTCCTCCAACATCGACCCCGACCGCTGCGTCGTCATGGCCGAAGGGTAATCTGTTCTCGTCAACAATGCGCCGTCATTAATTAACCCTTCGAACATGAACATGTAGTCAGTTTACAACCGAAGCGATATCAGCAATCGCAAATTATTCAACGAGGTCTGACGCATTTATCCGCACTGCAAGAAATCTTCTACACACTGTACTACAATTAGCTCTGTCGAAAGAACTCGAAGCGCTGTCAAACAAATGAACTGAACATAAAGTATTTTAGAGCTTGCGATCAATGCGCGCAGCCTTCTTCTTCTTTCTGTCTTCCTCTTCGAGATGTAGGAGCAGCTCCTCAAACGACTCAAAGTCCGAGCGACCGGGGTTCTCTTTCTGCGGCAGTGCGGGAATTGGCAGCGCTTTGACGGCCGCCTGGACCTTGGATCGAAACTCGGGCAGCGACTGGACGCCCGTCGCCTTCCACACCACCAACGACAGGATTCCAACGCCGCCGATCGCCCATAAGGTGCCGCGCACCAACGCACTGCCCGCGAAGCGTAAACTTTTGCTCATGCCGATGTCATGCTTATTCTTCGGCGAGTTTACGGCGTGCGTATTCCAGGCTTTCGAGGCCATCGAGATGCCATTCAAGAAGAACGCACCGCCAATGCCGAGGAAAACTGAAATTATCCGTTCCGGCAGCGAAAAAAGACGACGCAATCTCCTGCTTACGCACTGCCTTTTCTTTTGGCGTCCAATCGGCAAAAAAAGCAGCCACTTCATTATATTCTCCGCTCTCAAATTTGCGTCGCATTCTTTCGCCATAGGATATACGCCGACTTTTCACTTCCAATTCAAAGTCATCATCTTCTTCTCCCATCGCTGCTCGGTGATAGGATGATTTTCCTGCACTAAGCTAGTTTCTGCTGTTGCTGTTCAGTTGAAGATTTTAAGAAAATCCCCCATCGATCATGAAAACTTGAACTGGTCTACCGTAGCTTGCGATCAAGCCTTCAGGGAAACAGGAGACGAAACAAACTCACGTGGTAGCGCATAGGTCAATCAACATCAACAACTCTATTCCGTTGGAATTTCTCGCCAAATTGTCGAAATTGTTCTTTCACAGACCTCTTTTCTGTTTCGTCGGCCGAGCCAGCAAGAATGTCGCAGATTCGGCAAAACTATCACCAGGACACTGAGAACGCTGTCAACCAGCAGGTCGGTCGTGTCAATCTGTTTCACTCTTTCATTGTTTCGTGAGATTCAGGTTTCGCTTACCTTGCACGCATCGTACACTTACCTGGGTATGGCGTTTCACTTCGACCGAGACGACGTCGCCCTTGCGAATTTGCACAAGTTCTTCAACAAGCTATCTGAGGAGAAGCAGGAGATGGCTGAAAAGGTTGGTTTTCTTCTGTTCCGTCTGTTGACTATCTTATGTTCCGTCTGTTAACTATCTTCCCCATTGTTAGAAGAATCTATTCTCATTGCTGTTTAATCGAAATGGGCAGAGCTTTTCCTTATCGTAAATAAAATTGAGAACGTATGCAGCTGATGAAGTACCAGAGTACGCGCGGGGGTCGAGTTCTGCTGCAGCCGGTGCAGAAACCGACTCAGGACGTGTGGGGATCGACGACGGACGCGCTGCAGTCGGCACTGGACCTGGAGAAGATGCTGAACCAGGCGTTCCAAGGGCTGCACGACGTGGCCGACCAGCACAACGATCCCACCACCACAGACTTCATCGAAGGTGAGAGATGGACTATCGGTGTTGTTTTGAATTGTTGTTCTGCAGAGCACTTGCTGGAAGTGCAAGTGGACCAGATCAAGAAGATGGCCGATCACCTTGCCAATGCGAAACGCACCGGTCCCAACCTGGGCGAATACATGTTCGAGCGAGAATTCAACAGTTAAAAGGTGCTTCCGTGCAGTTGATCAATAAGCATTTCTGTCTTCATTTTCAATGCGCGTTACCGGCAAGGCTGCTGTAGTTTTTTAGTGTGCGAAATTTTGTTGGAGAGATACTTTGCCATTATTGTTCAATTTTTTCATTATTGTTCAATTTGTTACGCGATTTACAGTTTGAAAATTACGCGATGTACGCGATGACAACATTGCATCAGGAAGATCTGATTAAACAATGAAATTTATGCTTCGAAGTGAACAAGGTTCAACAAGGCACTGAATTGAAACCGTGAAAATGCGTAAAGCAGCACCGCAAACTTAGTCAACAATAGGAAGACAACTAAAAGACACGATAACAAACACGATGGGAGATAAGTTAGATAACTTTTTGACAATGATCAATCTTCGCGAATGGTAGACATTTTGCTGCTGCGCTCGTAGGCTTCGCGGTCGGTGGGGGCGATGAGACCGAATTTCTCAGCGGCTGACAGTGCGCGTTGCGCCTGTTCCTGCGCGCCGGCGCGCGCCTTGTGCTTCAGCTTGATGATGGCGATGAGCACGCGGAACACGTCGGTCTGCATGATGCGCGCCGCGACCTTCTCGTCGCTCTCGACCATGTTGGCGATCGCCATCAAACATCTACGTTGTACCTCGGCGTCCTCGGACATGCACACCTCTTTGAACAATTCTGGCCAGCTGTTCAGCTGCAAAGATGCGTCGCGCATAATTGACAACCGAAACATGGAATTACCTCGTCGAGAATGCGTTTACAGGCCTCTGGATTGTCTTCCGTGAGCAGCACAAAGCCAGCCGAAGAAGCCCGCGCGAGTCGCTCGTCATCCTCGCCGCAGTAGAGCACCCAGGCCTTCAGTCTGTCGGTGCCCGGCTCCACCGTCATTTTCACGAAGTCTTCGCAGTAGAGCAGATTCAGCAGCAGCTCTGCGGCGGCGGCACGCAACTCGCGATTGTCCGTCATGAACCAGTACTCCTCGGCCTTGGGCACTGCGCGCTCCTTGAGGATGCGTTTGCGAACCGAGTCGCTCATGGACGCCAAGTTCGTCAACGTCAGCAGCGCGTCGTAGTTGGGCATGCCGTCGATGTCCGGATGGAGCAGCTCGATCAGCGGTCGAACCACTTCGTAGGCTCGTTGGCCCGGAAACACAATGGCCGGATCGGCATTGGAGCCCAGGCGTGCCAGCGCATGCGCCGCTTTGATCTGTCCTTCGGGCGACGCCGTCTTGGTCAATTCCAGTGCTAACTGAAAGCAATAGTTCATAGTCATTACGGCCGCTTCCATTTCTCACTTTTGCTCCGCCTTCCCTAAGAATGCGCCCTCTATGCTCGGGTTTCATGGAGAACGCAAACAAGCATCTGAAACACTGGGTTAATTGATTGGTTGCTGACGCAAGTGGACAAGAGAAACCGACCGTGCCAAAAGCTCGAGCGAATTCTTGCTCTCAGTCTTGCTGATGGCGATACAGGCCGATGTGGCGCCTTCCTGCACCAACAATTCAATGCGTCGTTCAACGTAGTCGTCGGTGTCTTTGGGATGTGTTTCGGGCACGTGGTGCTTGGCGAATTGTGCCAGTTTCACCAACTCCTCGGTCACTTGTGGCTTTTCGTATGTGTTCGTCAAGTTGACGAAAATGCTCGCTAGAGCGTAAACGCACAAAGCGCCGGCAGACTAAAAATATGCAAGTATTTTTTTATAAGGTGGACGCGTTTTGCGAAGTGGGAAAACGAAACCAACTTTTGCTAGTTCGACGAGCGCTCGAATGAGAAGCGGATCTTCGACGATCCATTCTTTGACATCGGCATCGAGCGACAAATACGAAAGACCTTCGCAGGCGAATCGGCGCACCAGAATCGAGTACTTGTTGATGTCGAGTAAGAATCGCTTGCACGTCTGCGCCAACTTCAGCGTCGACCCTTCCTGCATCGTCTGAATGCTGATGTCGTCGCCGCCCGCGGACGCGCACTTGCACAGACCCTGAAATAGGATTGATGATCACGCAATTCATCGAGCGGCAAACAGCGATCATTGGCATACCATCAGTGCGCGCACTTTGACTTCCTCGTTTTCCGAGTCGTACAGCTTCTTCAAGATGGGCACGCCCACCGACAACATGGTGGTCGCTCGTTCACGCTTGCTCACCGTCTGCACAATCAGTTCGGCAGCCACAGTCTGAAAAGAAAACAGCGCTGATGGTGATGCGCACAGTTGAGCTACGGTACCTGGTGCAGAACGTTGTCCGACGCCGCCATGTTGAGCATCATGGCCGTGACCTTGTCGTTAGTGACCAAGCTGATGCCAATATCGACGATACCCTGCAATTGAGGCGGCAATTTCACGGCTCATCGTACAATTATATCAGCGACCAACCTGTAGCAGCGTGGTGAGCAATGCGCAAATCTGAACGCGCACTTCAACGCTGTCAATTTGGCTCATCTTGGCACTGAAATGAAAACAGTTTTTTCATTCGCGAATGTAAACATTGATACTTGAAGAACTGGTCGAGCCGTTCTCGGAAGATGTTGCGTTTAGTGTCGAACACCATGTCGTCGTACAAACGCGACAAACAAATGGCCAAGTGCTGACGAGTTTCGACCGTTACCGGATACTCGCACTGTTCCGGAATTTGACAGGCAACGTGCAACAACTTTAATAAACCTAAACAAAGAAACAGCCATAATAACGTCGCCACGAATCAAGTAAAGAATAGTGAAATATTTAAAAATGCTTTGTGGTCATTTAAAATCGGGACGTACCACGATCATCAACAAATCGCCAGGACCACCCACGTGGCAGTCCTCCATCCATATGCATCAGATTCTTCAGCATAAGATCGATGATAGTGTCGCGCACTGGTGCGCTCACTTCTTTGTCCGTTAACATCTCTTCCAACTCCAAAATTATCTTGATTATCGGCATTTTGTTTGCTGTAATGACAACTGATAAGATCAGAAAAGCGGACGGTCGGCCGAACCTTCGGTAACATCGGGATCCGGTTTGATTTCTTTGGTACGGTTCATTTTCGCAAGGGAATTGAAAAGTCGCTGCACGATGAGACCGCTTGCATCGAGGTACTGTTGCCACGGACGGGCGCACAACAGACGGCAAATTTCCGGAATCCCAATCAGTTGAATCAACTTCATTGACTGCAACAAACACGTGCTCGTCAAAAACGCAAGATAAAGGAACAATTATACATACCCGTGTCGGATCCTTGACGAGTTCGTCCAAGGCGCGTACGGCAGCTACGACTACCTCTTCCGATGGATCATTACGGATGATGCCGAGCAACTTGGGGACGACGGCGCCGTCCGCCCAGACGCGTTGAGCACCGGACTGCGACTCTCTGGCGAGCACCAGCAAGTTGCTAATTGCCTGCAAGTGTGCGCTTTATGTATCGTAGCGGAAGGGGTCGATCGATGGCAGATGTCTCAATCGCCAAACAGCCCCTGGCTGTACTAATACCCACAAATCCATTGAAATTCAATTAGGGCGAGCCGGGCGCGGAGTGGTGCATGCAAATCGAATGGGGAACGACGATTTACCCGAGCGCGATGTTCCTCGTCGCCACCGGCACCGGCGAACGCGAGTTTGTCCATTTCGCGTACGCGACTGTCGGTCGTCAACGCCTGCTCCTGCTTTTCCGTGTTCGCCTTCACCAGCCGTTGCAGCAGCTCCGTCACGTTCTTGTCCTTGGGCTCGAAGCGCAGCGCCGCCTTGGCGTCGTTGAACGCCTCGCCTACATTGCCCAACTTCTCTCTGGCCAGCGCACGTCGGTACAGCGCCTTCGAGTCGGCTCGGTCGAATTCGAGCGCTGCAATCGACATCCCATTGACGAATATTTGGCGCGTGTGAACAACAATTTCGGTTGACATGTTTGCATATTTGCATGGGAATGCGACTCCATTTGCCTCATTACGGGACGAAGACGACCCGAAGACGAGTGATTGAATCAAAGGCGCCGCACAGAGATCGGACTGCGGGCGACGGAGCGTGCAAGAAAGGCTCGTTAGTGGTCCGGGCAATTTCCGGCGGTCATCGATCGGCGCTGACCCCGAAGAGGCGCGGACAGAGGACGGAGACGGGCCCCGTCGCCGCCCATCTCGGCCGGCGTCGGTCGCTCAGCACCTTGGCCGGCGCGCAACCAGACTAATGAGCGCGCCCCCGGGCGTCGCCACAATCGCCGGCCGCCGTCCACCCGGCCAGCCCCATCCATCACCATGCGCCACACAGTCGTCAGTCTACTCACCCGCCGTACAGTCCGCCTCCGACCCCGTCGCGTCGGCCAGTCGCAGGCGCGCCATCGCCCGATTCCTATGGAGCGTCGCCTTCAGCTGACGGTCTTCCGACTCGGCCGCCAGACCGAGCGAGTACCATTCCACCGCCTTTTCCATATCGCCCGCCTTGAACGCCGCATTGCCTTCGTCGCGCAGCTTCTCGGCCGTCGCGACAGACGCACCGTCGGCCGCCATTGGTCCTGGAGACATTTAAAGCCGAATATCAACAGGAACTGTCGTCAAGATAGCCCGAGGGAAAAACTACAGATACTGGTCCGAGTGGACGTACGCCCTATATATTGGTGCCTCGGCCGCCGTTCCCGAACGTTCTTGAAGCTTCGAGGGACGCATTGTAAAGCGCTCGAGGTCGGATCACGAGGCGGTGAGTAGTACGAGCAGAAAGAAACCGGCCCGAAAGCGCCGACGAGCGTTCAGCTGTTACGCTTCCCTGGCACACAAGCGTCTGCTGGCACACACCGAACGAAAATCTTTTTTCATCATCATCGCCACTGAACGCCCAATTAGAAACACAACAAATGCCGTGAATATGTACAGCACATAGGCACTGTACAAATGAAGTCGCTCGAACAATTGATGCAATGACAGAGCCGATAACAGGACGATAATCGACGAGTCGAATTCTGCGTAATGACAACAAGGGTGTACGATGGAGTGCTACACACAATACCCTCACAAAAGGACGACGGCAAAACAG
Organism: Plectus parietinus; assembly: GCA_034700205.1. Classification (NCBI taxonomy): domain Eukaryota; kingdom Metazoa; phylum Nematoda; class Chromadorea; order Plectida; family Plectidae; genus Plectus; species Plectus parietinus. The sequence goes on from JAQGCX010000095.1 coordinate 24,109, forward strand.
CACTCAGTCGCGTAATTTCAACTGAAAGTCTCGTCTCCATACAAATAACAAAACGGTGCATAACCAAGAAAACAACAGATAATCCCACCACATACACATTCAGTACCATTCAACACGAATCAAACGGCTCAAAGCGGGAGGGATAGTGAGTGGGCAACAATTGTGTGATATACATCAAGAGGATCGGTTCGCTATTGTTGCGGCAACGTATTTGGGAAAATCGTTTGAGATATAAAACACACGCGTCTCATTGTACATCTCAAAACAGTGCAGGCAGAATGCAGAAAACGAAATCAGAAACTTAAAATAATTAGCGCACGACTGACCTAAGATTGAGAACTGTGCGATGATGAGAGAGAATGCCGAATACAGCTAAGACGAGTCGATCAGTACAATTTCGTGGGCAACAATGCATAATTGACCAAGAACAGCACAGATTTGCTTTGAGATTGCCCAACATTCGACATCCCTCAAATAGAATTCAACTGAAACGCCCGATGAGGCTCTAAAGTATCGTCGTGCAAGAACGAGAGCATTGAAAGCTCAAAAAAGCAAGAATTGTCTGTGGGCAACAAAAGATGTGAGTCATTGGCACCAAGAGAAACGAGAAGATGACATCTGATGATATTATTGTAGGCATGAGAACATAGGGGAAATGTGAGGCAGATACACAGGGGCGAAGGCGAGTCTGACCGACTCATCCACACGGAAAACAAAGCCAGGTACTGTGCGCGCACAAATTAGAATGCTAATAGGCCCAACCCGCTCAACAAAGCAAATAAGCGCCACGCGTCCACGCACTACTACGCCTCTAACGAGCGGGTTGATCAGTCTCACGCTCACGCGTAGAACTCCTTCGTCGGCGCCTTCTGGTACGCGTACGAGTAGTGCGGCGGCTGCTTCGGCTCGTCCAGCGCGTAACTCCCCTCGTCCTTCTTGCGCATCCGGTACACGATGAACATCACCAGCAGAATAGCCGCCAGCAGACCCACCACTGCGCCCCCGATGACGGCTGAAAACGGACTCGCGATTAGTCGCCATGGCCACCCGCTCGGACGGCGATACGGCAGTCTCACGCTTATTAGCCGACCAAACGAGAGGGCCGAGAAGGGCAATCAGGGGGCGATCGATTCGACAAGCAAACGTACCGGCGAGAATTCCGGGTCGCAGGAACGGATCGAGCGTTCGTCGATTTTCCGTGTCGTAAATGGTGGTCGGCGGCTGAGTCGGCTGCGCTTTGGGCGCAGTTGGCGGTGGCGCCTTAGTCGTCTCTTCTTTCGGCGGTTCGTCGGTTCCGTCGAAAATATCCTGAAAAGCCGTGTGCTCAATTGCGTCACCAAAAAATCGACCGTCTTTCCCCGCCATTATTTGTATGTATATACTTGGGAGTGAAATGCGAGCAGAAACATTTGCGCAACACGACGGCTGCCAGTCAGACGGTCCGTCAGATGGCGGACGGCAGTATCGGTTGCCCCCGACCGCTGTTAAAACGCGCCGTATCCTCGGTCGCCGCCGCATCAGCCGACGACGAGAAACTGGTCGAGCACGCGAGGCGCAACCCACATTTAACGCGTCGGTTCTTCGCACCATTGCAGACCATTTTCGGACCGCAGCGCGCAAACGCCTGCCCGACTATCCCGCCGATGACTTACTTCAGTCGTCGTTGACGGCTCCGGTCGGCGTCGCGTCGTCGTCGTTGGCTCTTGCGTCGTCGTTGTCGTCGTCGTCTCCTCCCAAATATGGTCTGCAACATAAACTCGCTCGCATGTCGCAACGGGGCGTACAACGGCAGCCACAAAGGGTGCGTGAGTCACAAACGGTGCTTACCGCCCGACGGCTGTCCGTCATCGTCGTCGTCGTCATCGTCATCGTCGTTGGGGTGCTTCCGACCAGCCGCTGCTGCTGCTGCTCGCGTTCGATGGGCTTCCGTGTCCGAGGCTAAAACTCACGGGGTCAGCCGAACAAAGGTCGGACGTGCAGGGAAACCGTCCCACGCATTCTAACTCGGTCGCAAAAAGCAGGCCGACCGCAAGAGCACACGGCACGGATTGCAAGCAAAAACGGGAAAGGGCGCACCTTTGTGTCCCGACGCCTGACCGTCCAAGTCGTCGTCGGCGTCTTCATCGTCGGGTCCGTGGCCGGAGCCGTCCCAGTCGATGTCCGCCGACATTCCGCCACCACTTCCATCGTGCATCACATCCTGCAACACAAACATCACCCTAGCCTCTCCGATCCGATCCGAATGACTCACGCTGGCGAACGAACTGCCCTTCTTGCCTAGCACATTCTTACGCGTGTCCGCGATTGCTCTTCGCTTGTCATCTGCGCATAGCGCCTGCAAGAAACGGCCATTCGTAAATAATCAGATCAATTCAATAAATATAGCACGCACTCTGTCCGAGAAGACCAAAAGAATTGCAGCAAGGGTGAGAAAGTGGCACGAATTGAGCGAAAGATCCATTATCGGCAGAGGTGAACTGGAGGATCACACACAACTGTTCGCTTGCTGCAGTCTGTCACTCGAGGGCGACAATTCCCCCAAAATAGTAACGAGGTCGGCCGATTGTTGTTGCTGTGCAGCAGCCGTTAATGGACGAACTGCAGCAATGCAGGTGAATAAATATATCCGGCAGTTCAGTCAGGAATCATTGCTGTCCTTCATCCGCACGACGGCACCACAGAAGAGACTTGAGCGCACTGCGCGTCGTGCTCCAATGCTAATTTAGCACCTTCCGTCGTCGTAGTCTCGACTCGAGGAGGTCCTTCGACACGCTGAAAAACGAAAAGGAATGCACGCGCGGCGACCAAACGGCACGTCACATCGACCGGCCAATTCCGCTGTCCGCCGAATCGGGAACACGTTCGTCGTAAACGCCGATATCGATCGACGGTCACGACCACCGCCATCTTACCTACGCCCAGGCGTCCCGACACGACGCGCGCCAACACGAATTCAAACATGGGCACTTACTGCCACTCTTTTCACATTGAGTCAATTACCGTATTTATTCTAACACAAGCCCCGTCTCTAATATAAGCCTCCCCCTACGCTTGGCCTTGGTTAGAAAATGCATTCCAGGCCAAAATGGGAATTTTAAATATTAGTACGCTTATAAGGCTGGTACTTTCCCAATTTATGTTATAATAACGTTCTGTACTTCAAGTTTTAGATGCAAACGAAACGATTTTATCAATTATTAGTACTAAAAATGGCCAATATGACCGATCTTGCTCGAAATTTTTTGCTTTTTCGTTGATCGAGAAATAGAAGCCCCGTCTCCAATAGAAGCCCGCCCCGTCTAGCGAGGGATCGAAAAATAGAAGCCCCGAGGCTTGTATTAGAATAGATACGGCAGTGACGAAAAGGTGGCTTTCTTCTTACGGAAAGTCTGCGATCATGATGACTTGGGATAAAACAGCAGAAATCACGAATCGTTCGTGTTCTCCTCTCTGTTCCTCTTTGCTTTGTGAAAATAGAAGTAGTGAAGCAAAACGAATCGGTTGAGCACCCGAACGACACCAATGGTCTCGGAATCAGACATGACAAACGAACAATATATCGTTCAAGAGAGACCTGATGCCCGCCTACCTCGGTCGTTTTTCTTGAGAAAATAACGATGAAAAACTGCCGTGGCAATCATTGTTTTTCTACAATACGAATCTCGATCTACCGATTGCATCCTATGCATTACGGTTCCGGTCAGGTCAATACAATCTCAGCGCAATAACAATCACCCTCGTCAACTTCAAAGTAGGTTACAATCACCACTGGGCAAGTAGGTTATTGAACAGCAATTGCAGGGTCAGCAGCTGTTTCCATGCTCATGCACCTCCATATAATTCATTCAGTCAATTGGCGATCATCTAAATAGTCGATCACAACCAAACATAGACAATTTACACCATTTTTTTATTTGAAACGAAATATTGCTAGCCATATAATCAATCATTTTTAATTCATTCCGGTTGAGAATCCTCAATCAAGGTGAGTATAAAAGGAGCGCGAAATTGAAAACGCCATTGTTCCGCCTCGCCTCGTTTCGACCGGTCGACTCTTCGGCAGCTCCCCCCCCCCCCCCCAAGCAAAATGGCTTCGATCCCGCCCGGCGACATCGCCACGCAGCCCAACGCCAAGATCGTCTTCAACGCGCCCTACGACGACAAGCACACCTACCACATCAAGGTGATCAACGA
>JAQGCX010000096.1:0-28248 GCA_034700205.1 Plectus parietinus
AAATTTGCATATGCAAATTAGGCAAAATTATGGTATTTTGGGCGGGAATTCAAAAATTAAAATTTTTGCATAAAATACCGAATTTTGAGGGGGGGTTCGGAAACTCCACCCACTTTTGGCTCGGGTTGGGGCGTAACCCCCCCCCTCCCAGGTACACCTATGTTGCCAACGGGGGTTTTTGGGGGCTAATGTTAATACTTTTCAGGGAGGCGTAAAAATTCTTGTAAGCGGCCCGTGGTACTTGCGCGGACATGAATATTCAGCAGTTTTTGACGGCGTGTCGGTGCCGGCCGTTCTTATCCAGGCCGGCGTTTTACGCTGTTTCTGTCCAGGTATTGCTGGAAACTCTCGCATCCCAATTACAACTGCCATCTTCAGCGCATTCTCCGGCGAGCGTTCAACTGAGCATTGCTTGCGACAGTCAGATCATTTCCGCGTCAGCGGTGTTCACATACGTCGACCGTATGCAACACGCAAAACAACATTCCTCCAATCAGAGCTCCATCGTCGACGGCTTAGTCGCCCGTCTCGAGACGCTCGAGCAATTTCTCCACATGAATGAAACGCCATCCAACGGTGCTACACAGGTGATAATATTATCGATTCTTCGCAGAACGTCAACTCGATCGCAACAACAATCAGTTGAACAACATGCAAATTTATCAACAATATCACAAAACAATCGTAGAGTATTGCGAGCTCGTGTGCACACTCTGAGCTGCGAATAAATGCACTCTTTAGCCGAACCGGTCGTCTTCTGCGCAATCTTTGGAGGATCGATTTGTGGCGATTTGTGAGCGGATGAAAACTTGCCGATGGAAGCTGGACCATCGGGCGTCGACGGCGCCGGTCGGACCGACTCTGCTGCACTTTGCGGCCCTGCTCGGCTTTGATCGACTGATCGAAGCCGTCCTCCGCTGGCGGTGTGCAGTCTTCGCATTTTTTGTTGACAATGTTAAACGATTGGTGTTCAGGGTGGAGAATCCTGCGCCAATGAACGTGCGCGATTTCGACGTGATGGGTCGCGATGCGAACGGTCGGACGCCGTTGCACTTGTCGGCAATGAGCGGCCAATTGCGCTGTGTCACTCTGATAGTCAGAGTGTGTCCCCACGCCGTCGATGTGGTCGACGATCGCGGCGAGACCGCCGTCGAGTTGGCCATCAAGAGCGACCAGAAGAGAGTCGCGGCACTCATCGGCGAACTCACAAAGCGACAAGGTGCGGTCGTTCAGGTTTTTCCAATTTTCTTGCAACGAATGTGAAACAGGCGGCGAACACGTGGATTCAACGGCGTTGTGGGTATTAACGAACGGCGAGACGGTGACCGACGAGCAACGACTGGAAGCGATGAACGGCAAACCGCCGATGGTTCCCCGTCGTGGACACGTGTTTCGACATCAGCAAACGATCGACACACCGGAAAACATGCGCAAACAGTACGCATCCTTGACAATATTGGCATTCACAGTTGTGATTTGAGAAGTGGACAGCGCGAAAGAACGAAGCGAGCGTCGGTGGAATGTCTGGAGGAGTTGTTGATGGACTCCGGCGAGGACAGGGAGTCGTCGTTCGCACCGCCGGACGACGTGTCTTCGTTGGACGACGACGAGTTGAGCGATTTGGAGAACGACGAGTCGTGGTTCAAGGAGCCGCTGAGCGTCGACATCCCGATGGACGTGCACGTACCCGATTCGCCGAAAACGGCGCAAATGTGGGAGGCGGTGACCAGTCCGGGCGTCGTCGCCAACGAAGGCGCACGTGCCCAAATCGCTTCTCTCGCTCAGCAGATCATCGACGCATTGCCGCAGCGCATCAAGGAAAAGGTGCGCCAGTCGTGCTTCCGCCGTTTTTCATCTCGTCATTGAGCAGGTGATGCACTTGGGACCATCTACTGAGCGACAGATATCCACCGACTTGTCTGAGCAGTCGCCAAGTGGACTGTCCGGCCATTCCAAAAACCCGTTTCTTCCCAGCGCCAGTGCCGGCGTCGATTCGTCGAGCGACTGGGAGGATCTGAACATGTTGATGTCGCCGCTTGGTGGCGAACTGAATCACTTTCGGTGGGTAGTCAATCACCACTGCGCCCACGTCGGTCGTGTTTCCAGATTCGTCGGATCCGACGGAGCCACCACGTCCAACGACCCTCTGGACGTTTTCTCGCCACCGCTGGTGACCACCGGCTCGTTCGGCGGCGATGGTCAGTCCATCGGTCGCAGTAACGATTCGCTGCCGGTGGTCGGCGATTCGAGCGCTTCGGCCAAGGACCTGGGCGAGTTCTTCAACGCCGACGGGTCGCGCAACAGTCCGCTCGACCGCCACTTCCAAGACCTGCGACTATCCGGTGAGGCGGTTTTGTTGGCGTTGTCAGCGAGTGAGAGAGTGATCGTCGTGGGAATGGCTGATGCGTAGATGGAGTTTTGTGATGGCACGGTCGACGATGCGCAGTCTGGAGACGACGAGCCCGAACAAGAAGGCGAGTAGGCCGGTGAGAACGACGAGGGTGATCCAGACGAAAGGACGGCCGTCGGCGTGACCGACCTGTGCGTCGACGCTGTCGTCGAGCGCCGACACAATCTCGCACAGTTTGCGACACTCAATGGTCACACTCTTGTAGGCGCAGCGATCCATTGCGAACTAAACGCAGTGTGTGCGCGTTGTGGGTTGAAGAAAGATAAGGTCGAGGGTGAGGGTGACTGGTGGGGTCCAAACAGCGTTGAAGGAGTTGAGCCAGGTGGCGGACACGGGTCGTCACGCCCGCCGAATAGTTGAGCAGATGAACGGCTGTGGTTGCACATTTTTGCGTTCTGGTCGTGGTTGTTGATGTGGTGTGGACGCGAGCGAGACGCGCGCCGCTGCTGCGTTTTGTGCACGTTGGCGAATGAATCGACGCGTCGCTGCTGACTTTACATCGGACGGTGGGAGATTTGGCTGTGGGGCGGCGCTAATCGGGCCGGGGCGAGGTAAGGTCGATGCTAGTCCGACGGCGCTTTGTTAGCATTTGTGCGGCGCGAGACCGGCGGCAAGAACGTACGCACGGCTGGTCGATCTGCAGCGCCCGGGGCTAATTGACGTCATACGGACTTTCTCAGAAGTCGGCCCACCTTCCAGCCGCCGCCTCGACCGTCCGTGCGCACAACGAAACTCGAGAGCGCTGTTCCCCTTCGACGTCTGCTCCTCTCGTCCCCCCGTCGTCATTGCGGTCGCCTTCGTCGTCCCCGTCGGCGCACCGCGACAATCGTCCGGTTGTCTATTCGCCCCGATCCGCCGTCCATCCCGAATCTCGTCTCTGTCTCCGTCGCCGCGCATGGTGTCCTCTGCCTGATCAAACCTGGCTGCCGATCGCAGAAAACGGTCATGGGGTCTCTCGGCATCTTCTTCTCCCGCCATTGTATGATCTACATTCTTCAGCTTCCGCTAAAATCTGTTCAGTGCCCGAATTGCGCGCTCAATGTCGTGCCTAATGTTATTTACATGGCTGTAAAAAGAATGGACGGGGGAACTAATCGCCTGCCATTATTTGCTATGTTTTGATGGGGAAATGTGACAGAATGACGGGATTGAGAAACAACATTTACAGATCCTGCGCGATTCTGTCACATTTTCCCTTTAAAGCATAGCAGATAATGGCAGCCTATTAGTTTCCCCGTCCACTCTTTTTACAGCCCTAGTTATTAATATTCGTCAATTCTTTACAATCATTATTGATAAATTATTTTTTTATAACAGCGGCTATGTTTTTGCAGACCGGGAACAACGCGAATTGTACGAGGCAGCCAAGATCATTCAGACGGCTTACAGACAATACAAAGCGCGAATCGTCACAAATCAACAGAAACAGCTGGACGCCGAGCGCACCGCCGCCGTGGTCATCCAGAGCTACTACCGGCGTTATAAGCAGGTTGGCAACGCCGTCCAACAACTCGCGAATATGATGCATTTGGCGCTCGTTGCCTTTGCAGTTCTGCTATTTCAAGAAGCTGCATAAGGCCGCCGTCTTGATTCAGAAGCACTTTCGCTTAAACAAGGCCAACCGACAGGCAGAAAACGCGAACGGCGACACTCCGGCCAACAGCAGCTGCATCCGATTGGAGGTGCGTTGTCGTGTCGCTCTTGTTTCTGACCTCCTGCGATTTGTCGTATTCGTTCTAGGTGCCGCCCAACGCCAATGTCCAAATGTGGCGCCAACACCTGGCCGCCGTGCGAATTCAGCACGCTTTTCGGTATGTGCCGTGCGACGCGTTGCCACTTATCCCAATAATCGTTCCTTCAGGGGCCATTACATGCGGAAGCGACAGGCGGCTGCTCGGAAAATTCAAAAGTTCATGCGTGAATCGAAGCAAAAGTAAGCCCAGTTCGTTCGCTCCGGTGACTCGCTCGATGCGCGATAACGTGAATGAATGTCAATATTGTGTATCTAACTCGATCGTTGCTTCTCAGCACTGCGCTCGAACTACTGGTAAGCGTTGTCCACCTATAGTCGTTCTCCATCGGTGTTGTTCGTTGATTCGCTCAGACGGTGGTGACTTGTGCTGCTCGGTCGTTGTGCTACTTATTAGTCAAATTTAGTACGTAGATTCCTGAATCCATTTCAAGTAATTCGCATTCAACGTTAGCGTGGCTGAGTATCGGCGTGTTAAGCGCAAACTTCTTGAAATAGATTCAGGTGTCTAGGTACTAAATTTTTACATTAAAGCACTAAGCCCTGGTTGGATTGAGTAATGACTGGAGTGCTTGCAGATTGCGGAAGGTTCACAAGTCAAACGGCCGCGTCTGCACGCCGATGGACACGACAGAGATGTGTGCGGCGACGGAACATGCGACAGCGAGGATGCAAAATGCGCTGACGAACTCGCAGACTGGGTTGGTCATGTTGCCAGATTTTCAAAACCGCCCAGGAGTACATTTTAAAATTTACATATGCAAATTTTTAAATCCCAAAATTTACACATCACCGATGACCGCTAGACGCAGGCACGCAACAATACCACCCAACGAGGCCCAAGTGTGGTCATTGCATTGTACCAAATTACCTCGCGACTCCTGGAGCTGTTGTCACTCATTTGTTATACAGTCAGTATATGCCGTACTTTGAATCTTTTTATTGACATTTGAGACCTAATATCTGATGAAGGAGTACATTTTGCGTACTCCTCGGTGTACACACTTCCAGGAGTACATTCCCCTCCCAAGGAGTACCTTTTACCTGGGAGGAGCACACCTAGCAACCCTATGGGTTGGTCATGTTGCAGTTGCACGGTCCGTCGCGTTGCGTCGTCGACCAGTCTGGGCGCTTCTTTTACCGCGCTACTGTTTGCGCGGCTCTTTTCTGATGTTGAATTGTCGGGGTTGGGTTATATTGGGTATTTTGCGGGCGCGTGTGGACAGACCTGTTGAACGGTGGCCTTCCCGTGAGGTCGGTGCGTCAACGGGCGATGGGGTCGGATTCGGCGACGAAGCAGAGGTGAGGAACGCGTCGATACCGAGTGAGCATGTGCGTCACGCCGCCATTGTCGGCCAGTTTTTTGAATGAAGGGCGCCGATGCCCGGTGTCACGTGACGAGCGGCTAAGTGGCGCCTGTCCGCCGCTGGCGTGGGAGTTGTGGCTGCCAGGGAGTTCTTCGTAAACAATGGCACCCATTCCTGGTCTGACGAAGACGGGCGCCTGTTGCGGCCCCCGTCGATCGGAATGTGGCAATGACACAGTGCTTTCAGCTGTCCGCTCAACTAGGCGATTCGCTGGCCGCCCACCAGCCATTGGATGGCCACTCGTAACGACGCCGTCGATGGCTGCAGTCATGACATTCTCTGCTCATTCTGACAGCCTCGCCCTTTTCTCCGCCGTCTTCTGGGACGTCTCGTCCTGCTGTCCACTTGGTTGCAGTGCTACGCCACCATTCTTTCAATCACCATCGTCCTTCCCTTCCTAGTCCCTTCTCTTTGCTCTGCGATACTTTCGTCTTCATCAACGTTTCATATTTTTTCACAAAATGTGTGCTATGTTTGTTTATGACCGAGCCTTCCTCGGTTAATCGTTGTTCGAACGTCTCTTTGTGCTGTCGATGAGTATTGCTTGCTTATGTGTGCAAATGATATGGAAAATCTTTCATATTACGTATATATATATGTGTGTGTGTTTGAATGCGCCGATCATTGACGGGTAAATGCTGTGTTTTGTGTCGATCCCACATAGGCGGAGGCCGACACAGACGGACAAAACGACAGTCGGCGAACGAACCCGGCGAGTAAATTAAGTGGAGCACGCAACAGGCAACTGTTTTTCGACGTCCTGTTAATCGAATGGAATGGGCGAATTGTGGATCGCGACCGCCTCGTTATTCGCGACCTCTGCGCCGTCCTGTCGTTCTGTCCGCGCGCCCATGCCGACGCCGTGTGCAGTCGCACTCCAACTATTGTTTTAGCCACTGCCTTCCCTTCTTCTATCATAAATCTCGCTCATATTTTATCAATACCGTATATTTCCTGTGGATCATCCCCGTTCTGCATCAGTGATCAACTCAATTATCCTTCCTTGCCAATAGTAGCACAAATCTGACTGTATATGGACGAAGGGAAGGTGCGGAAAGTAAGTGGCGATTCTGTGAGATAAGAAGGGTATGTGGACCATAGGAACGCAATTGTGAGCGAAAGGGGTCGGTTCCGGTCGGCCAAACTGAGCAAATTGGTCGGTGACCAGCCTACTTCGATCAGTATCGTTGAGAATGCGAAGGTTGGCGCGACGTCGGCGGTCGGCGAATTGGGCGTCGGGTGCAAAGACGAGCGTCGGATGACCGAGCCGTTGTCCGTAAGTGTCAACGAAGATTTCTAGGCCGTTCACGCGAGCCGTTCTCATCGCAGTGGAAAGAAGGAACGAAGATGATGCGCCGATTGGGCACGAATGTGCGCTACAATCCGGCGTCACGCAGTGTATCCGAAGCGGCCTACTCGGACAGTCTCAGTGCAGAGACCCAGTCCTTTCGCGAGCTCGAGATGGGCCACAGCGACTACTCCGTCGTCAAAACCAACTCCAGTCTCAGTCAGCGCTCCTCCCCTGATCGCGACTCCGGCATCAGCGACAATGGCAGCACCGTCACCCTCGACAAACGCGAGCTCGGCTCCCACGCCGCCCAACTCTGCCAGGAACTCACCACCATCGTCAATCTTACCGCCGACTTCTTGCGCGATGTCAATGACGGCAAAGAAAGCCCCCGTGAACTGCTCGACGAGTTGCAAGTGAGTCTTTCGTTGCACTGTGTCTCTGTACCAGTGATGTTCATGGGCCGGCCCACGGCCCACCCAGGTCCACGGGCCGGCCCGCGGGCCCGATTTTCTGTGTTTGGTGGGCCGACCCATGAACATTACTGCTCTGTACAATCGGAGTCAGACAATCCAGACCGGGGCGTGGTTTATTTTTAGGCACACTTTATACTCCGTGGAACATCCCGCGGCACCTGTAAAAAAAGATAGATTACTATGTTTTGTACAGGTGCCACGGTATGTTCCACGGAGTATAATTTCGGCCTTACTGAGCATTGCAGCATATAAATTAATACGCTATGTTTTGTGTTGCTCAATCAGGCCCGCTTATATGTTTTGTGTTAGTACCGTCAGTGCCGGCCCGCTTATATGTTTTGTGCTAGGTACCGTCAGTGCCGGCCCGCTTATGTTTTGTGTTAGGTACCGTCAGTGCCGGCTCCTAGTGGAGTACAACAATTACATGTATTCGGGCCCACGCCTGTCCTAGTACTGAAGGGGCCCCCTGAGGAAGGCAACATAAAGCCGGCTCAGTACAGATGTATTCGCGCCCCCAGCACCCATGATTCGGCCCTGGGTACAGTGGAACCCGGATAAGTGCACAAAATGCGTATCAATTGTTAGAGCACACGCGACCGCACAAAGAGGCTACGCAGTTCTGCGTAGTGAGTTTTCATGTTGACATGTGCTCAAACAATTGATACGCATTTTGTGCACTTATCCGGGTTCGACTGTACCGTAGTTTTTGGCCGGTCTGGTCGCCGCTCCCTCGACTGTACTGACTGAACAACTTTCAGCACAAGATTCACCCTTTTCTGGTCACTCTCGATGAGGAAATGGCCAGTGCCGAACGATTACTGAGAAAGAATTTGGACCGATCGCGAATAAGTGACACCAAGGTTGCGTGGCTGCTCGAGTACAACCGGTACCAGCTGGAATTCCGCCGAGTGTTGTCAGACCTGAGCGGCCCGGTGTACGAAGACCTTGAGCATGTACTGCGACTGCGCAATCGCGGCTGTCTCGGTCTGTCGCCCAAGAAGGAAACCGCATTGAATCTTCGTGAAATGAGCGTCGGACTTGAAAGAGCCGCGAAACTGATTCGCAATGAGCGCGCCAAGCCAGAATCTGCCTATTGATTACCGCACATGGTCGGTCATCTGGGCAAGGTGGAGGTGCCTGTTGTCTACCGATTGCCTCTCTTTTGTTCTGGCTGTTCATTGTGCCCAAGCTACGCCATGCACTTTTTAGTCAAAAAATATACTGAAGAATGTTCATTTTGTTTGCTGCAGTCTTGTTGATATAAACAATACGATGTATGTATTCCGATACCGAGCACATTGCGTGGCACATTCAATGAAGAAATCGGTAGGTACCCATGAGACGGTAATTTTTCACGGATCCATCAATTGCGTCAAACCGATCGCTCTATGCTTCTGAGTTTTTACGTTGGTTTGATAATGCTACTGTTTGATTTGCATACGAACACATTGGCCCGATCACGGATTACGATCATCTTTTTGTCATCCGATTGAAGCTGATGAATTAAAGAAAAAAAGATAGGAATCGTAATCTGACACATGATCAGACAATACTTGTGCCAGCACCAGATGGAGATTGGGAGATCCCTCCCCCTCCTCCTCGGCGCTCTCCAAGTCCACATACCGATGTCCATACTGGGTTACGGTATCAGACAAAAATGGACACGAAAGATAGTTTTAACCATATAAGTCTCACAACCGTTGTTTGAATACAGTAGTTTCCGTGACGAAACGTCTGGGCGCGAAAATCGAGCACCGCCATGTCCGCGCCCGGCGCCCGCGCGTGTGCAAGCAATAAAAAAAACGGCGAATCGAGAGCTGCAGCTTGTGAACGATAACGAAAGAGCAGAGAAGAAGTTTGCGATTTTGCATCAGAGATCAGGAAGCACAAGCGACGTCCACCGGTATGTTGCAACGTTTATCTAAAGTTTTAAAAACCGTGATCGGATTTGCCTCCAGCCAGTTTGAAGGCCACATCGTCAGTGCTGTCTGTGATTGAGCGAAGTAATGCTGTGATATTTCCAGACGATGGCCTCCAAATCGTCGTTCCACAAGGACTGTCAAGAATATTTCGGAACAACGAATCTGTACAAGGTGCTGCATCTGTGTGACACTGATGACAAGGATGCCGACACTCAAGACATCTCGCAAGCTCAAAGTAAGCGAAATTTTCTGTTTAATGTTGGAGAAGAATTGTGTGCGGTACCATACCAAATAACACTATCGATTTTTCTCGAAACTAAGCCCAAGTCTTCAAGGCAAGATGCACGAAGCGCACGCCAGCAATTTGCGTGGGAACATGCGCGCTTCGCGCCCCTTACGATCTTGCGACTTCTAATCGAGAAAATCCGACACATTTCGCTTTGACAAGCGTGTCGCATGTGTGAATTTCAGTAAAGAAGGCGTACTACAAAGCGTCGATGAAGTGGCATCCGGACCGAATGAGCGGAGTGGACGACGCGCACAAACGCGAAGAAGCGACCAAGAAATTCCAGACGCTCGGTCGTGTATACTCGATTCTCAGCGACAAGGACAAGCGCGCCGTCTACGACGAAACAGGTATGGCGGGATACGGGGATAGTAATCGTGAGCGCACGACTTCAGGGTTAATTGATGAGGAAAATGTGATCGGCTCGGACGACGAAGACTGGGAGGCCAAGTGGCGACTTCTGTTCAAGAAAGTCACGGTCGAAGATCTGAATAAGTTCACTCGAGAATATCAAGGTCAGTTGCGCATTCATTCGCTCTTCACCGTTACCATACCTGAGCAAGGCTGGACCCCAATGACGTTGCTGGGTCGACTTTTTTAGCATTACCGTACTCTAATATGCAAATTTATGCTAATCTAGAGAGAAAAAAATGAAATTTTTGCGGGAAAATTCAAAATTTGTATTGAAATTTGAATTGCCGCCCAAAAGAACTCGTTACGTATGACGATCCTGATTAATTTTTCGGCCCATGACGTATATCAAATACGTTTCGGCGGACCTAGCTCACCTATGCGACTAATTCTGCTGACTAATTCTTGGCGACACTTAATTCATCGCCTGGGTGTTTCAGGGTCGGCTGAAGAACGAACGGACCTGATGGCGGCCTACCTGAAGCACGAAGGCGACATGGGCAAGATCATTGACGACATCATGGCCGCTTCCATGGACGACGAGCCGCGTTTCGCCGACATCATCAACGAGCTGATCGCCGACGAACAGGTGCCCGACTTCCCCAAGTTCTCCAAGGAATCGACCACCAAGAAGAACGCCCGGAAAAGAAAGGCGTCCAAGGAAGCGAAAGTCAGTTGTCACCGGTTACAAACAGTTGTAGACATAACATCGACAACTATTTCAGGAGGCTGAAGAAGCGCTGAAGGAGCTGAAGGCTAAGTCTGGCGATGTTGGTCTAGCGAAGATGATCGAGATGCGACAGGCTGCGCGCGAAACTAGCAGAGACGCCTTCTTAGACCAGCTTGAAGCCAAGTATTCCAAGGGTTCCAAGGGCAAAAAGAAGAAATGAGTTCTGCTCTTCAACTGATCTCTTATCATTGTCATACTCTCGGCTCTGTTTTAATTCTGTAACTCATCGGTGTCATTGTGCATAAACTGCTTACTATAATGCTTCTTCTCCCATGTCTTCTTGTTTGAAAATTGGTGAACGATTACTTTCCCAACGTTGCCCAGCTTCGTTATTTTTGCAAAACTGAAAGTTGAGTTTTCATAAAACATAAAAACAAAGCAGTTATGTCTGCTTTGACTGGCTGCCGGCAGGTGGCGTTAGAGTCAGAAATGTGTTTGATTGGTCGGATCAGTTTGTTGCAATCCGATCGGTCATTTTTTGGCTTTTCGAACATTGCAAAATTCGTTTGTGTTGCAGTTGTGCTCAGTAGCGAGTGATTGTTTCAAGCTAAACTAAATGTGTATGTGAAGCAAAGAAAGTGTGAACAAGTAGAAGAAATGGTGCGCCGACGCGACGCCGCCTCTTCCATGCTCATGACGCTCGAGTCAATCTTGTCGCCCGAGATTCGAACGGCGATTCAGCTTCCAGCGACGAGCGTCGGCGATCTGATCGCCCACGCCGTCAAACTGAACACGAGCGTGCTGGGCAAGACGCCCACCTCGATCAAGGAGGTTCTCGACGGTGGATTGGACGATGAGGAGCAGCCGTATCCTGGCGCCAAACGAAACTTCCTCAGATTCCTTCAAGTATGTTTGGCTTGCGTTCATTTCTTGCTTTTATTCGACGCCGAGATCTCAGGAAACAATACAAATAATAGATAGATTGTTTTGTGATTTCTTGAAATTGTAACACGTTTTGGTCGAAAGCAATGAATTTTTAGCGAGCGCATATCAGCTGACATTCGTATCAAATAGTAGTGCATTCAGTTGTTGAACAATTTAGACGTTCTCGAAGGAAGTTGGCAGTATCTGCGCAGTGATCGCCGCCGACGCCGGATTGCTTACCGGACATGAAGACCACTTTCCTGTCAGCAGCGATCACCCGGTTCGCTTCCTATCTTGTCTTCATGCCATGTCAATTCGAATTCCAGTTGGACGTCCAAGAGGCCGTGTCCGAGTTGGTCCTGCTCAAGTCCATATTGGACAGTGCGGGCGAATGCGACCCGACGTGGTTGACTGAGGACGCGATGCAGTTGCTGGCCGACTCACGAGTCTTGTTCGGCGTCGCCAAGCTGGTGCTCAAGGACAAACTGCCGTTCGACGTGCAGCTGCCGCCGGACGACGACAGCAAAACTGACGACGAAAAGCCGGGAGCGTCTGGCGAAGCAGACGGTGAAGTACGTTGACTGTCTTTTAGTTTTAGACGAGCGCCGCCATCTGGGTGGTTCATTCGTGAGAATACAGTCGAACACAGATATAAGAGAGCTTTTGTGATTTTCCGTGCTCTGTACTATGCTACAACGCGTAGTAGAGCACGGATAAAAGGAAACGGATATAAAAGAAACACGGATATAAGAGAATTTTTACAATTTCCCATGGTCTGCTGCAAAACATAAACTAGCACGGATATAAGAGAATAGGGCAGCAACCCTCGATATAAGAGAAAAATATGCTAATTTGTTCACGCAATGCCATTGAGAGTTGATTGACATATTCAAGGTCATAGATCGAAGCCTTTGGACTATAATGGGCATCTGTGGATGTACTGTAATTCTCATAGTCAACATGACCGAACACGGATATAAAAGAATTTTTCAAATTTTTCCTGCATTCTCTAATATCCGTGTTCTCTAATATTTTTCCTGCATTCTCTAATATGACTGTTTCTACTTTTTCTGTGCGCATAGATTGGATTGCAGAAGCTGATACGTCGTGTGAATGACACGGATGCGTTCATCGTCGAGAATCTACAGCGCGGCCACGAAGAGGCGGTGATGCGTATCCTGGACAACCTCAGCACGAACAAATTCAAGATGCACGAGCTGGAAGTTGTCCACAAGAACGCCTTTCTCGTCGACCAGCTCAAGCACGCGGAGCTGTAAGGCGGTATCATTGGATTGGTGATTAGGAATATTTGATTGCAGGATGTTGAAAGCAATTCCGGAGGTGGAGGGGATGATGGACATTCGCGTGCACGAGCTCTTCTTCAAGCTGCTCCGCACGTGTCTGTCGCAGCTGTCCGTCGACGATCGCAACGAAGCCATCAAGTTCGCGCTCGAGTCGCGCAATCTGGCGAAATTGAAGAAGCTGGGAGAGACGGAGCTCAAGGAGTTCAAGGAAGAGTGGGTGCGCAAGATCTGCATTCCCAACGGGCTGGCCGACACGGAGCTCAAGGATCTAATGACGCTGATCGCGTGGGCCTTGATCATCGACGCGCGTTTCTACATCGTCGAGCTTCTCAAGGTGTTCATGGGCGAAGGCATGCGCGCGCAACTGGTCCCCGTCGTGCAGGTCGGTTTCGTGCTTTGATACTACGTCAACGTAACATGTTACGCTGGTTTTTTAGCTTCAGTTTTCGGCTTAGACTCAGGCTTCGGCTACGTTCAGGCTTAGGCTTAGTTAGTAGTGTATTAGAGAAATTGAGTACGTTTGCACCTGCGTCCATTTCAAGGACTAGAAACGTTTGGAATGGCTTGCAACACTGTGTACGGTATGCACGCGCGATGCTTAGCCCGATTATTACCCAAATTCCTCTTCTCGCGTGCTCTCAAAGCTCTTTTGGCTACGTAGCTTGTATCACTAAATACTCGTTTGAAACTGAACCGCAATTGATGAACATAAATATGTCAAAATCCATTCCAAAAGTTTCAAGTCCTTGAAATGGACGCAGGTGCGAAGGTGCTCAATTTTCCTAATACATGGTAATCTAAGCCACCATCACCTTCTAAGCCACCTTAACCCCCCTAACCCACCTAACAAGCATAGGAACCATGCCCCGAAACATGTTACGTTGGTGTAGTGTCAATGTACCGTCGGTTTGGCGCCGTGAAATGGACGAAAATGCGTTGCTCGTTCAGGTTCTGCGTAGCATGCGGTCCATTGCCGCCGTGGAGACCCCGGAAGGGCCGTTCTTGCTCGGTGCGCTCGACCACGTCGCCAAACAGTGGACTCGCCTGTGGGCGCAACATGGCGCGCAGAAACCGCCGCCGTTCGACCGCTTCGCGTGGCTGGTGCAGGGTTTGTGCAGACGCAGTCGCTTGTAAGACATCGCGAGTAACTATGCGCAATTATAGTGCTGTGTGATAGGGAAGAGAATGTGCCCGGTCTACTGTCCGCCAAGCAAGTGTTCAACACGCTGCTCTTGCCGATGGCGTCTGCCGGCAATCAGTATTCGAGTGGGCTGATTGCGTCGACGATCACTGAGTTGCTCGCACAGGACTCAGTGGATATCCAGTTCACGGTTGTCAGCCGCGCGGCGTCTGTCTGGGATGCAACCGACGGCGCTACCCCGACCATCAACGGTTAGTGCTGTCTTTGATTCATCATTTTTTGCCTTGTTCATCGCGTTGCTAAAATCACACTTGCTCCAATCACACTTGCTCCAATCACACTTGACGGTATACTGTTCGAAACTCGGCGACTAGTCGGGGGGTCTTTCGCGACAACATTACAGCATACAAATCGATAGTACTATGTTTTGTGTTCGATACCGTAGTTTACTCCCGAGTTTCCGACTATAGAAAATGTTTGCAGATGTGGTGGAAGCGCCGATTCTGCTCAATCATGTGATGCAGTGGTACGTAGAGCCTGCTACCGACGAAGTGGTCAACCGTCGTCGATGCAAATTGCTCGGTGCGTGATGAAGAACTTTCTGTTCGCGTTGTATTTGAGTGCACTGATCTGTTCAGGCCGACTGTTCGCCGCGTTGGACAAACGATTGCAGGGCGAGCAGTGGCCGGACGCGACGGTCGACTGGCTGACGTCGAAGCTGAGCGAGCATTCGTGGCGCGTCCGCCACTTTCTGATCAAGTATCTGATGGCTGATTCGCTTGGAAAGCAATGGAAAGACGAAGTAGTGACTGATAGTGTGAACGTGGCGTGATCGCGGTGTTGTGTTTCAGTTGCCGGATGGATTGCGACAGTTTCTGGAGGATCCACAGGCGCAGTCGAAGGAGGAGGGGGTCGCTGCCGTGAACGAGCTGATCTCGCTCATGTCAGTGACGACCGAGCCGATCGCCGTCGACGTGATCGCGCGTCTCGTCCACGGTACTTGTCACTCCCCTCACTCGTTCATACCTTCACTGCAGTGATATACACGGGCCGGCCCACAGAGAAAGTGCGGGTCGGACCCGGGCCGAGAAATTCCTGCCGGCCGATTTTTGAGTTTCTGTCTAGGCCGGTTTAAAAAAATATTTGGTTAAATAATAACACAGATTCACGTTGTTTCTCACACTATTAAAATTGCAAAAGAACATTTTTTTAAAGAGTTCCGCAGGCCGCGGGCCGGGCCCGGGCCGAGAAATTCCTGTGGGGCGGGCCGATTTTTGAGTTTCTATGTGGGCCGGGCCGATTTTTGAGTTTCTATGTCGGCCGGGCCGGCCCGTGTACATCACTGTCCAAGTTGCAGCGCTGCCGTCCAAGTGCCCGAAAGATACGGTGCTTTTGGCGCTGTCGATGTCGCTAATGACTTTGCCGGCGTCGCACCGGTCGTCGGAGCAGCTGTCGCGCCTATTGGCGGTGATAATGGAGAAGGTGGTGCAGTCGCCGTCGGCCCTGTCGCACGACTACCTCGACGCGATCAAGGCGGTGGACACGGACGAGTCGATCCTGGCGCAGTCGCTGGCCGCGACCGACAAACGCGACCAGACGTGGATCTCGCTGCTGGACTGGTTCGTCGACCGCATTCAGCACTTGGCATCGTCCATCGACGACGACGCGTCGCTCTCCGACGGGATGCGCAAAATCCGATATGCCATACTCGCGCTCATCATCGATCCCATCAAATTCGTTCCGGTAGGTACAGGATGCCCAGAAAATACGTACGGTTTTTTTCAAACTACCATTGCTCACTGACAGTAATTGGTATTTAGACAATCTTACGTACATTCGATAGCCCTTTTAATTCTCTATCAAACAAATTTTTAAAATCTATTTTCATTTATAGAAACAGTTACATGATTTGACAAATTTATGATGAAAAAATGAAAAATACGGAGGAAAGTTCCCGATCCAGATCGACTAGATTTTGACGTGAACATCCGATTTTTCTGCCCCCGACTTATTGCCGAGAGTGTCTGACTTATAGAGAATTAAAAGGGCTATCGAATGCACGTAAGATTGTCTAAATACCAATTACTGTCAGTCAGCAATGGTCGTTTGAAAAAAACCGTACGTATTTTCTGGGCACCCAGTATATCATCTTGTTCGCTCGGCGGCGCAGCATCAACAGATTTTCAGGAGGAGGTGACACCGGCGTCTATGCTCAAACTGCGTGCGCGATTGCTCAAGGGGACCGACCGTGAGCCGGTGGCCGTGGCGCCGCCGGAGGTCGAACCGCCCGTCAAATCATCGCTCGAGCCGTCTACGTCGCACGAAAATACGGTGCTGACCAGCCAGAAGCCCAGGCGAAAACAGTCCGAAAGCAGGCGAAAACAAACAGAGAAGAAGCGTGATTATGACCAGCAGCAGCCCGTGCGCATCGCCAGAAGACCGCAAGAAGTGGTGACCAAAGGTGGAATGCTGTCTCTCCTAAGTTACTTCCCTGTGACCGTGCTTCTTTCACAGATGAACCCAAGGACGATGAAGTCGTGTCCAAAGCTGCCGTCGTCGACACCAAGGAAGCACCCGAACCACAGCCGCCAGTCCAAGGTATTTTGCGCGCTGAATTCTCGATTAATTAATTGTCTTCATTGTGGCCACTGTTTTATTTATTTTTTAAGACCAACTGCAGCAATTTGGAGGAGGGGAAGAGCGATCGCGTCGTGTCTCCGCCTGCTTCAACTGTCAAGAAGAAGGCCACAAAAGTCGAGATTGTCGGCAACCAAAAACGGTGCATCGTCGCAAGCCGGATGCCCCGACCTATAATGGTCTGTTCACTGGTTGGTTGCGCTTCAGTCGTGCTTTGATCGCTGCATATTAAGCAAATCTCTCTTTGCAACGACCAACTCTTACTTCAGCACCGGCCTTGCAACACAAGTCCAACTTGAACGGCGGCGCGTCTGCGAACATTCCGATCGAGAACGGCCAGTGGAACGGTGGTCGTCCCATGGAGCAGCTGCAGCGCACAATCCCCATCACCGAATTCCCCAACACGTTCGGATCGCCGTCTGAAGATCACGGACCGGCGTCCGCTCAGGGCAGCAACGCGAAGGTATGTCGAATTTTTGAAATATACTCGTCATTTCTACGAGAATTAACCCGATTTTGAAGTCGCACCGTACACCGAAAATGTTTGCGACCAATTTCGCTGTGTGACCATTACCAGAAATGATTATTTCCTGCTCTACCATAATAAAAAATGATACTCAACAATATTTAAGCAGCAAAATTTAACAAGTCTCATGAACATCATTTTTTCTGTTTGAATAACATTTAAATTCCGGCTAACTCTCGTAGAAATGACGAGTAGATGAGAATGTTTGAAAATGAGCTAGTTCAGTGCTTCAACTGCAACGGATCGGGACACATCAGTCGCCGCTGTCCGCTGCCTCCGCTGCCGCAAACGGAACGTCGACGCGCTCAGGAGGGACATTTCTCCAGCAACACCCGTCAGCAGAACAATACCGTCCATTCTACTCTTTTTTTTATCATTTGTGAGACCGGGCGCATTGCAGAGTTTCTTCGATCGCCAGCACAACGACAACCGCCGCAGCGGCAACTACCGCAACGACAACTTCGGCGGCAGCAACCGCAGTGACTTCTCGCGCGGCGGCGACAAACACGCCTTCCGCAGCGACAATCTTGGTGCCAGCAACTGCCAGCAACCGCGCTATTGCCCTCCGGCGGTCGGGAATCAACCGATGATGCCGTCGTCGCCCATGAGCGCGCACCGGGTTGGTCGTCGATTCGATTGTTCTTGTGCAACAATGGTTTTTTTCAGATGTCCAGCAACTTCTCTGTTCCTCCACCCGTGCCTCACCAGATCGTGTATAAAAACCACAACAATGGTTCCAACTGAGTTGAATGATTGATTGTCATTTATTCGCTCGCAAGCGAAACTGTTCGCGTGTCATCGATGTTGCAATCGGAATGCGTGATCATTAATGCCCGTGATGGTATCTTGAATCGTGAAAACAATTGCTTTGAGTAATGAGTAAATGTTGCGTTGTTTGTGGCGTCATTGAATGGCAGGTGAAAAAGGGGTTTACTTGCAAAACAGCGGTGCTCAAAACAGCGGTATGCAAAACAGGGGTCAATGCATAACGGCGGTTTTCAAAATAGCGGTGTGCAAAACAGCATAGTTTCAGGTGAGCGAGAAGCGAGTAGGTTTTGACAGTATGTGCTCCAACATGTCTAAGTACTCAGCTACCGTCTTTTCGCTTTTGTCATACTTCTCCGTTGTTTCAGTGATCCGGCGGTCCACTTTGGCGTATGCCTTGTTTTTACGTTGCACCGGCAATTCCAGCTGCATGTCCCGAAGTCTCACCCGTACAAAGTCCATTTCTTTCCGAAGCGCTCCGACGAACACGAAGATATATGGGTGGTCGACTCGCACTCGTTTGTTGAAGCGGCTATGCCAGGCTTCCAATTGTTGTTCGTATGCCGCTGTACATTGCGCACATTCCACTTGGGAATCTTTAAATAGCTCATAAAGGATTATACAAGCACACCGCTATTTTGAAAACTGCCATTATGAATTGATCGCTGCTTTGAAACCGCTGTTTTGCATGTACGCCGAAAAAAGCAGTAGAAAGGGCGGAAGCTGATGAGCGATTGGCACAACGTTGTGAGATTGTTGTCATGGCCTTTGTCAAATCGACTTGTTGCTGTTCGTCCGCCGTTACTCAGCAGCGCATTGTTGCGTTTTCGGCGACTTGATGAAGATGAGGAATGAGATGGTGAGTACTTATGTGGCAAACAAGGTGTACTTCTCCGTTTAGCACATGCGGCGTACGTAAAGCACACTTAAATATTTTAATTCGGCAAGCACGATACAATTTCGATCATGCAGTATGCGACAGGTGGAGTGGTGTCGGATTGGGCTTAGTCGTCTTCGGCGGCAACTTAGCCTACTGACGACTTTGCCCAATGGTTTCCTGTCGTCCAACGACTATTGGTACAACTAGGAGCCCATCAAGTTCAAGAATCCATTCGATTACTCTCTCTTTTGGTGATTGTGTTTTGACCGATTGACTTCAGATGTCATTGCTAAGGAGCTGAAGATGATGAACGAGTGGCTGGTCATGTGCGCGAGTGGCGAACTACGCGCCGATTAGCTACTGCTGACGGGCGGACATTGAATTGAAACCGGCGGATGCACACCTCGTCGCTCAAACCACCATAATGCTTCTATGGAAAAGGACAATGCGATCGCACAATGCGCACATATTCACTCAGGTGTCGTTGCCTTCTTTTCACACCGATGGAAAATCGTTTATAATGTGACCGTCGTTTCTTGAAGCGAGTACATTTGCACCGATAGTCTTTTCAATCGATCACCGTCAATGTGTTATCGACAGCAAAAGAGACAGGAGAATGGTAATTGACGTGAGAATGTTGAGCTGGAAGATCGCTGAAGAATTGTTGGTCTGTCGACCGCTCATTGTTCGGTAAGCACCTTCTTGACATATAGGTTTCGTGGGGTCCATGGAAAATCGATAGCGCTCTTGGAAATGAGTGGGGGGCGTGATGTCGAGGCACGTTTCTACTCGATAGTAATTGCCGGGGACGAGCTGATCGATGGTAATGTCGACCGTCCTGTTCAATTGTGGATTCTTTGCGTATTTGGACACGACCTTCTTAGTATTCTGATCGATGACAGTAATCTTGAGAATGCTGTTCTGAACGAATGGCAGACCGTCGCCGACGTGCACCCATAGCACCATGGAATCGTTAGTGACGACGCTGGCGCTACTCTGCATCCACGCGCTCGCGCAGGCCATGGAAAAGTCGTTGTCGCAGAGAATCTCGAAGTGGCAATAGGAGCAGCCGTCGGCGGTCGCGTAGCAGATCACGTACCACTGATTCATCTCGAACAGGTCGGGACTGACGTTTAGGACCTGTCCTTGTGGGTAGGTGCAGGTGATGCCGCGGCGAGACTGCACGAACCCGAGCGACGGCTCCGGATTATCGTCGCACACCGACAGCTGCAGCTCCGACCACGCGTCCGACTGCTCGTTCGTCAGTTGCCGCCTGATTGGCTCCCCCACCAGCGTCCACGGCTGATGCGAGTCCAGCTTGTGAATACTGACTTCCGTCACATTGCAGCAAACTTGCAGCTGCAGTCCCTCTCCGTAGCCCATGTTCAGCTTTTTGTTCCACAGCAATTTGGGACAACTGCTAACGGCGTCAATTCGCTGATCGAAACACAACAGCAGCAAAGCAATGAAGAACATGATGGTGCGCGGGTGGCCACGGTAGTTTGGCGTTTCGCAGCGGTGTTCGGTGGAGGCGAGCGCGCAATTCCGATAGCGACGGCCGCTTGGCGTCGGACGTTTTTAAACGGCTCGGGGTGGGTTGAATCGCTCCTTTGGTCTAGTCAATCTCGACTGCTCCGACTGCAAATGACAAGAGCTGATCGAGACGAGCAGAGTGGCAGTGGAGCGGTCGATGGAGCGGGTGGTCGCATTAGGTCTCGCCCAAACGCCGACCGTTGCAACAGCCTCGCTCTGGCCGGACTCGTTGCGAACAAACACTTAGCGGCGCTTAGTGGCGGATTACGGATTCTCAAGGGGTGGGCAGGTTTAAATTCACCGTGCGAGACGTGTCTGGGGTGGGTCGACGCAGAGCGTTGTGCGATCGCTTGCCGGTCGGTCGATCGGCGCCGCGCTCCAACTCGGCCGCCCATCCGAACACGTTTTCTCATTTACTCGTCCCGTCCATTGTGAAACGTGCGACATTGATGTAAAGTGGTACCGACAACAGCATCGCATGACTAGTCTGTTCAAGTCCATCCGACTCCCCGTTCGTTCCTTGCGCAACTGACCGATGCCGCCCTTGAACCTGATCAACGTGGCCAAACAGCTCTGGTGATGTTGTTGTTTACTGGGTGGCACTCGTTGCTTTGCGTCGAAACACCCATCAATCAAGGCCGTTATCGCCGCCGCATCCGCTTCTGGAGTGTATCAAAGGCGGTGTTGGGCAGAAGCTCTGTCGGAAGACAGCTGTTAGTGAGGAGGGTCGATGCGGGCCGGAACGACGCGACAGCAAAAAAATGGGGTCAGTCAAGTTTTTGCCGCACAACATGTGATCTGAGATAGCAAAACGCCGATGACTCTGGAGGAAGATTTACAATCGACGGCCGATCATCTGTTCATCAACCGCAGCCAACCGCGATCTCTGGCGGAGAAATCAAATGGCGGCGAATGTAGCGCGCGCACAGTCTCCGCCGCGCCCCACGACGACCATCGATCGTCACTAAGGCCGTTGTCGACGACGTCTTACTGTCGCTTTCGTCGCCATGTATGTCGGTGTGGTTGTGGCCGCAGTGCTGATCGCTACAGTGCACGCCCAACGAGTGAAGCCGGCCCACCGACCGGCTCTGTCCGACCGGGTGCTGCACAAGGAGCACGAGATTCCAGAAGAGGAGATCATCGAACTGCCCGTCGGTCGTTTTCCCGAACCCACTTGCGACTACTCCGTACATTGGCAGGAACAGAACGGACCGCCTGTCACGGGGTTGGTCATCTTCGCGACGATTCGAGTACATCTAGTTGCGCTTTCAGTACCGTACAAGTGGGCGACCCGTTGTTTCATTCGTGGAAATGTTTCCATCCGGACTTCAAGATGTCGGCTTACTGCATGATGGTGCACAATTGCACAGTCAGTTCGGACGGCGGAAACAATGCGGTGCCGATCATCGACGAGTTCGGCTGCACACTATTCCCCTACATTCTGCCGCACGTTTCATATGACGGCGATCTGCAGGGTGGACTGCGCGCCAATGCCTTCTCGCTCGACATCGACCAGCCGGCCGTTTCGTTCAGTTGCAGCATTCGTCTTCTGATCAAGACTAATGGACTCTGCCGTCGTCCCAAGTGTCTGCCGCTCGAGTGGTACCAGCGGCGGCCTCGACTCCTCAGCCGCCGTCGGGTGTTCAAATGATTCGTTGCTCCATTCGACTTTACGTCAATGAAACAGTGCCAACTTGTACGTCTGTTACTTTGAAGTCCATTGCAGCCATCGCCAATAGAATCGCTCTTGACGTATTGATCGCGCGAACCAATTTGTAAAGTTCAGGGTCACCATGCATTTTGGCACATTGATTGCACCGGTTTTCAAGGACATCTCAGTGACGCATTCGCAGAAAAACGCTTTCAAAGGGTGGTGCGCTGCTAATCCAGTTCACTTATGAACTCGAGTCGCTGACTGAATAAGAGCGTTTCTTTTGCAATTTTACATAATCTCAGCGAATCCATACCGCCAGTTCGATTCATCAAAAACAGAATATACTTCCATCGTTCCGCAGCGACCACGACCAGTTTCGCACATCAACCTGCAAAACTACCAGCTCAGCTTCAAAGTCAGTTAGAACAAGATAATTAAGCTTTGGGGAACGTCTCCACTAGCACAGTTAGAGCACGACGAAACCATCTTGCCCAACGACTACTTCACTAAGATGAAGGAAGAGGTTACAGCGGAGACAAAGATGGACAAGTTAAAGTTACTTCGAAATATTCGACGGTTATTTTGATATTATTTCAGCCTGGGGCCTATTTCACTAAAGCTCAGCAATTGGAAATCAGCAATTAGCAATCAGCAATCAGCAATCAGCGATCAGCAAGCAACACACGCAAGGACGTCCCACATGAAAAGTGCAACAATATTGTTTGTTATACTTTGCGTACTACTGCGTGTGCTGTTTGCTGATTGCTTATCTTCAGTGAAACAGGCCCCTAGGGACAGAAAGCTTGAATGATTAGATAATGTAGTTGATGGGCAATCACCTTTACAACGTTTCGATTTTGTTTCGTGTCTTCTTTTAAAAGCTCTGTTTGCCACTTCTATTGGTACAGTTTCAGAAGAGCAAGAGACTTTGTTTGCTTTGGGAAGGAAATAGCTTGATCCATACAATCTGTTAATTAAACAAAGCAAACTGCCTTTACTCGTTTTAATCGGCAAATGAACTTAAAAGACCAAGGTCTAAAGATGATAAAGTAGATAAGGCAGTGAAGAATACACAAACCGCTAACCGCTGCAAAGCCACTAACAGCAAACGGCGCAATAGCTGATTCAACACGGACGTTGCGGCAAAATCGATCGGAAGAGAAAAACGGCTCGCGTTCTACTGATCCGACTGCGATTTCAGTAGTGGATTTGTGAGTGTTGTGTAACGAAATGATTAGATAGGAGCTCGGGAATTCGATGCGGGGATACAACGTCAGACGCGGGAGAGCTTTGTATGCTGGCGAAGATCATTGTCAGTGGAAGGTTGGCGCGCGCGAAAGCGACCAAGCGTGCTTCTGCGTCGGGCGATCGGTAGAAACCGGCTTTCATCTGTCCGACGTGCTACGACATGTCGTAAAACTTATCGGACGAGCCTATGTTTCCCCTCCCGCGTGTCGCCGCGCTCTCCCCCGTCGGAAATCACGCATCTGTCCGCAGATTGGAACGACGATTCGTGCTTCATCCATTTCGAAGAGAAAATGACCCAGATCAAAAAGGTCGCCGTTATCGGCGCCGGCTCGAGTGGATTGACGGCGATAAAGAACTGTCTAGAATACGGCTTGGAGGTGGTCTGTTTCGAGAAAACTGACCACATTGCCGGCATATGGAAATACAAAGCGAGCACCTGCGATGGTCAGTTCAACTTCGAGTCAATTAAATATTAGGTTGAGGCATAAGTTCTCACCCTCTGTGACCTATGTTTAAAAATTTGACTGTCATTTTGTGATGTAAAATTGTTGCAGCTATTTGATTACCGACTGTTTGCCGATTATTTTAATACCTCATTTGCCACAAACCGTTTATTGTATCACTCGATTTTTCAGCACAATGATTGACCAAATTTTTTACTTCCGCGCCCACAGAGGGTCAGAACTTCTGCCTCAACCTGATACATATAGTTATAATAAAATATTTTTGGAATTCATCCTAAAGCGGACATGACCAGTTTTTTAACCACATACAAAAATCCAATTACGGTAATCCAATATTGATTCACTTTTACTTTTGTAGTTCCATTCTATCCCGTTCATTCTAGCATGTCTGGACTTTCTTTAACCCTCCCCCAGCGCCCTCACCACCCATCCTCGTCTAACTGATACAGAGTTTCAGTGGTGGGTTAGGTTTGAACCCTAGGGGGGGAAGGGTTTAGTACCAAAATTCCCCGGTGGCCTCCAAAATCTCATTCTATCCAGTACTTGTCCAAAAAATTTTTTTCGCCACTACGTAACGAAAACATTTCATCTTCCCCGCCCTTTTTCGGGCAAGGGGATCTAGACCCTTTGAGGGGGGGAGGGTGGATATCCCCATCTTCCCCCGTGCCCATGTCTGCGTGATCTCTAAAACCCATCACACGGTCGACAATTGACGAAGCTGAGTTTCATATCAGGTGACCAAAAAAGTTCTGTCGGTTTTTTTAATATCAGAAAAAACTTATTAAACAAAAACCGATTTGAATACGGCTCAAAAGCGTTTGAAGAGGGCATGTTGAGGTATTGCTTGAAAAAGTTTTGTTTGCAATCGGACTAATGATCGTGATTTGGCGGCAATTTGAAAAAAATACCGTTCTTCATGCATGAAAAATGTGAAAATTTTAATTTGCTCAAAATCGGCCAACAGATTATGTTTCCTACTCAATTTTTTGTCCTGATTACGAATCTGAAGTTAGATTTGAGATTGCATGCTTCGAAAACGAGAAATGAGAAATGAAAACACATACAGAGTGCATAAGTCAATTTGCAAATTTTCGATTTTCAGAGTAACTAATCGTTAATTCCGACTTCAGATTTGTAATCACGACAAAAAATTGAGTAGGAAATCGTTTTTTGTTTAATAAGTTTTTTCCGATATTAAAAAAACCGACAGAACTTTTTTGGTCACCTGATAATTGTAATTACAAAACTGGTGGAGTGGTTTGGTGAAGTTGTGCTGATTCCAGTGTCCAGCACTTGGCTTGATGAGCGTGCTGGCGGCGATCCAGTCGCTGCTCACCGATCCCAACGCCGATCTGTGCATGTCCCCGGCCATCGGACGTCTATGTCGTTCCAATCGCGCCGCCCACGACGCGATCGCACAGATGTGGACGTACAAGTTCGCCATGGTCGAAGGCATCTGAGCGTCGCCCCTATCAGTGTTCGCGTTCCGCTTTCGCTTTTAATTATCGGTTGTTGGCTTCTGTTCAATTATTGGACTTTGCGTCGCACTCTTCTGAACGCTATAGACTGTCGTCGTAACGAGTATTTTTGCTTCAGTTGATGTTTGCTCAGTGTTGATTATCGGCAAAGTAAACCGCTCACTTACAAATCTTATTTACTCTCTTACGTCATCTTCCCATCGACGTCAGAGAAGACCGCGTGGCCCCCCAGAGCACACCGCGTGGCCCCCAGCACACCGAGCGACTGCTGTTATCAATCAAGTGCGGTTGTGTGACACTACAGGGTGCCGCGCTGCCATTGTTCACAAACTCCCCAAATAATTTGCCACCACCCTGTAGTGGACGGCGAGTTTAACTGACGGTTGGGCGGCAGATCTTTTACTCTGCCGAGCACAAAAGTTTGCACTTGATCTTTGTCCATCGCATAGTTCGTCTTTTTTGTCTGTGTCTGTGTACTTGGTGTGGCCGTCGAATCGCGTGCCGATACAATGGGGCGCAAGTCTCCCAACCACCAGAAGCATCAGGCGTCTGAGTCGCCCAAAGCGACGAAAATGAACTCACGGAAACGAGTGGCTTCCGTGGCCGCCGATGGAAACGCTTACAACCAAAAAGTCTCGTTCACTCTGTCCTTGTACTGAGATGAAACTTCATTGCAGGTTCGCGAAATTGACAACGATGCAGCCACAGCCAACGGGGCCTCAGCTGATTCAGCACCACTACTATTGACGAATGGTATACAACCAAAGTGAACTAATGAATCCAGGGGGTTGGAGGGGGTGTAATTTTGCCGAATTGACGGCGGCGGAAGCCGATTATGAGGTGTCTAATATTTTCGAGTGGGTCCTAAGACTCACTTTTTTACTCGCTGGCATCTGTAACTGCCATCGGCGAAAAGATTGGAGTAGTAGCAACCGGGTAGTGGATTCCGTTGAACCACTATCCCCTAAAATTATTAATGGTCATTTGATGATTCCTTGCCCGATCAATGTACCCTCCGAATAGTTCTGCGCAATTTCGAATGACCAAATATATTACAGAAGTGATCGGTCCAATACCCAATGATCCACACTGCGATCCAGAGAATCCCAAAGTCATCCAGTTCTCAGAGATTTCGGCCGCCGCGTTCACCATCAAAGGCGGCGTCGAACGTACTCCATGCACGGTA
Organism: Plectus parietinus; assembly: GCA_034700205.1. Lineage (NCBI taxonomy): Eukaryota > Metazoa > Nematoda > Chromadorea > Plectida > Plectidae > Plectus > Plectus parietinus. The sequence continues at coordinate 26,321 of JAQGCX010000096.1, forward strand.
GTTTACAGTTTACGCAAATGCCAGGTGCATTCTTTAAAGCGAAAACATTTTCCAGCGATCGAACCTGTTGTCGCAACTGCTGGGCATGGATCTGTACTTCAAGAAAGAGTTTCTGCAAGTGACGGGTAGTTTCAAGGAGCGCGGCGCACGCTACGCCTTGCTCAAGCTAACCAAGGTGAGATGGAGGATCGATGTGCAGAAAGAAACTGAGGGCGTTGTAGGAGCAGCGCGAAGTGGGGGTGATCGCGGCGTCGGCAGGTAACCACGCTCTGGCGCTTGCTTACCATGGGCAACAGCTCGGCATCCCTATCACCGTCGTCATGCCCGTCATCGCGCCCCTCATGAAAATCACCACCTGCCGGCTTTACGGCGCCAACGTCATCGTACAAGGCGACAACATTGGCGTCGCCAAGGAGATCGCGCTCGGCATGGCCATGGAGAAGGGCTACAAGTACCTGAACGGCTACGACCACCCGGACATTCTCGCAGGTCAAGGCACGATCGGGCTCGAGGTGCTCGAGCAGGTCAATCGCATCGACGCCATCATCGTACCGGTCGGTGGCGGCGGTCTGATCGCCGGCGTCGCCCTCGCCGTCAAGACGCTCAACCCTACCATCACCGTCATCGTACGTTGCTGAATTAATGCAATTAAATCAAGTCTTATTGTTTTGCGCAGGGCGTGGAAGGCGAGTCGTGTCCTTCGTTCCAAAATTCGCTCTCTTCTGGCAAGCTGGTCAACACACCGTGTGGCTCAACGCTCGCTGACGGTAGCTTCGGTTTCTGCGCATCGGCAACGGAAGCATGCTTTTTACTTCAGGTTTGGCTGTGCCCACGGTTGGTGCGAACTCGATGGCGACAGCGCGCGGACTGGTCGACAAGATGGTGGCAGTGAGTGAAGAGAGCATCGCATTGGCTATTCTCCGTCTCATCGAGGTATTGACGATGTGCTATATTCTGGGGCTTGTTTCTATAGATGCATCGGTCCAGCCTGAGGAGTCTGTTATAGCCTGATATATGAGTGGGCGACGCACCACCAAGTGGCGCGTAAAAATCCTACAGAAATATTCATATATCTCATATATCAGGCTATAATAGACTCCTCAGCCTGGATCGACGCATCTATATGCCCATGTTACTTAATAAACGGATACAATGTATCAAACTTTTCAGGATGCAACTGTCCTTCACTCTACTCTTTGCCCAATCGAGACAGTAATCAACTGTCGTTTAGTGGCGACAACTGCAGGCAGACAGTCAGATGTACAAGAACGAAAAGTCAAAACTTTGTCTATCTTGGATTTTACACTAACGGTAAAAGTGTCGGCAAATCTCGTGTAATCTGTGCGTTTAATTAGATGAACAATTTCGTTTATTTTTCAATAGAGTATTTTAGAATTGAATTAAATTATTCAATTAAAAGTAAAAAATATATCGTAATCGCGTGATTTTCAGGTCAAGAAATTCATCGAACCCGTAATTTTCCTAACTTTGCAACAATGGTCGTCTTTTGTAAGGATTATACATGGTTTGCAGAAGGTTTTGGTTTTCAAGAATTCGATTGCTAATGAGCACATCAGTTATCGTAGATAGATAAGAAAGCAACATAATCTCACCGATTCTTTTTAAAGCAAAAATCGCAAACAAACATCGTCTGCATAACATCTTACACTTTGGCAACGATATATGTATGTAAACAATAAAGTGATATGTATGTGAAGAACCATGCATTTAGAGAATAAAATGTGCTTGCCCAGAGTCCGAAAATAGCAGCAGTTTCACAATAATGGTGGGAGCAGTGCAAGAGCGTGAAATATTCGGTTCACGCGAGGTAACGCGCAATGTGCGTGTTAATGTCAGTACCACGTGATCATGCGACCACGGGCACTGAGAACGCGAGCCAAGTCAGACTGAGTCAGCAACGCCTGCGC
>JAQGCX010000097.1:0-28242 GCA_034700205.1 Plectus parietinus
CCTGTACAAAACATAGGCAGAAAAGTTGGGACCGGCCCTATATGTCGATATAGGCGAATTGTCGATATATCCGATGTTGATATATGCGATGTTGACTATATGATTATTTTGCAGCACGCTGTCATTGGACGAGCAGGACAAAGTGTTCGACGCCGCTCCCGAGGGCGTGCGCAAGTGTGTGCTCAGCACGAACATTGCAGAAACGTCGGTCACCATCGATGGCATTCGTTTCGTCATCGACTCGGGCAAAGTGAAACAGATGCGCTACGATCCGACTACGCGAATGCACCAGCTCAAGGTTCGCTTCGTTTTATAATCAGAATTTTCCAACGGTTAACCGGAAATCCATCGAACACTCCTCAATTAAATGTCGCGCGCTGTCAAAATCCAGAATTTGTTGTATTGAGTATCATTACTTTGCATGGTTTAAATCCATTTCTAGCAAATATCCCACAACGACATTTGGTCACTATTGCACATCTAAAATTTTGGGGTTACGGTAGATGTGTAACAATACCCAATAGTGGATGGAAGCTAGCTACATGCTGGTACATGCCGGGTCCGGCCAAGGGGGGGGCTGTATGTAGCTAGACCCCCCCCCCCTGCTTACAGGTATGATTACGGTGCTTTCTACATTACGCTATTTCCCGTCAAAGAAATTTTGAGTATACACGAATTGATTCTCCAAGTGATTATTCTTGGTTTTAAGGAAATGTGGGTGTCGCAGGCTTCGGCCGAGCAACGCAAAGGACGATCGGGTCGCACTGGACCGGGCATTTGCTATCGACTGTACTCCGTCGAACAGTACGAGGCCATGGACAAGTATACTATATCAGAGATTCAGCGCGTGTCTCTCGAGTCCCTCGCGTTGCAAATGTATCATCTCGAGTTCGCTGGTCAGTCGTTCAAAATGACAATCTGCGTTTCAAATCGTAATGCTTCTTTTCAGTGGAACCGAGAAAGTTTCCGTTCATCGAAGCGCCAAATTCGGACGCCTTGGAAGAAGCTATTGAATCGCTAAAGGACCAAGGCGCACTGCGAACCGTCAGAACAGACGATTCGGTGAAAGACGAGTTGACACCGCTAGGGAAGATGCTCGTCAACCTGCCCGTAGACGTGTCGATTGGAAAAATGCTCATCATGGGTTGTCTCTTTCGACAGGTACTGACAATGTTTTAATCTTTTAAGAGTCTACATCAAATTTTAGACTTATTACCGTATTTCTTCCAATAGACGCCCTCCCTCCAATAGACGCCCCACTCAAGCGTTGATTGAAAAAATAGACGCCCCCCATGGGTGATCAAAAAATTAAACGCCTTGATTGAAAAAGCCTCGATTGAAATTGAAAAAAGCCTCAAGCCTTGACGTCTTCCAATAGACGCCCTGGGCGTCTATTGGAAGAAATACGGTATTTTTAGTTGAGCAGACAGAGAGCAAACTGACTAGAAAAATGTTCGTACCTAGTCTCTGCTTGGAATTTTTGTTGTGGTACTCGACGGGCTTGGTACGCGGCTGAATATACTTAATGACGTGAGACAGCGGAATGAGTCCGTGTCGCACGCGCTCTCTGAACCGGTCGCTGAGCCCTTGCTGCCACTGGGGAACGTAGTCGGTGGTGAGGGCGCGCTCTGATCGAGATCGGGCCGCATGTCCAGTCGGAAGCACAACAACGGCTACGACCAGCACAAGAAAGACGCGTGTCACATGCATCATCATCACATGTAAGAGCTTGCGACGCGCCGGCGCAGTTCTAAGACGCAGCGGGCGGCGTTGGCTTATGGGTGGCGACTGGCGATGCAGTGTTAGTCAGCAAACGCCTGTATTCAAGCAGCGCAACGCGGCTTATCGCTGTTTGCATTGGGCCAGTAAGAGTAAGATACGCAAGGTGATGCACGGACGGCCTCGTCGTACATGGCATATTATTGCACTCAAAGATCACGAGATTGCTGTTTCCTGTCAACAATAGCCTCCTTGTTCCTGTCAACAGTCTCCGTGTCGGTCTTCTTCCGATTTCACTGGGTCTGCAGCACGGCCGAATCGCCGGCCAGGTCGAAGCCGCCGGCGTTGTTGGTCGTCGACTCGAAGAGCATTCGGAACAAGTTGTCTTGCTGGCCCGGCCACTGGTATACGATAGTGTTGCGCACCCAACCCGACGGCACGGCTGTGCTCGGCACGAACGGAAACAGCACGGGTCGGAATCGGTAGTTGATGCAGGAATTGGTCAGGTATTCCGCGTCCATCAGACGGTACAGGTAGCGACACGCCTGCGCCCGTTGCGACAGCAATGCGCCTCCGTCCGTCTTTGGTCGCACACACTGGGAATACTCGTCCGACAGCACGACGATCACTTGAGCAGCCTGCAAGCAGCAATGTGAATTTAGAACAGTCAAACACATACCTGTAACTGGGGTCGGGGTAGGTATCGTAGTTTCGTGTTGGAATTTTACCCGCGAAATTCAAAAAATTCAAACGATTTGCGGCCTTCAGCCGAAACGATAAGGGGGATCACTACCTTTTTCGGCCGCCGGAGACGGCCGAGGGAGGGGGTGGTGGTACAAGAGCTAGCTGGGGTTTGGGTCCTGGCGAGGGGGGCAGGGTCGGATCATCGTTGAAACTAACTAAGCATAGCTTAGGGCCCCGACCCTCCCAAAATAAGGCATAAGGGGGAACCTTCTGGGGCCCCCACCAAAGGGGGAAGCCTTCATAAGGGGAACCCTTCTGTTTTTGGGGCCCCCACCAAAGGGGGACCCTTTTGCTTAGGGGGTCCCCGACCCCTATAATCCGGCCTGGGGGGGGTAACCCCGGCTAGACCCCAGCTGGTTACAGGTATGGCCAAACAGCACTGCAGCAATTACTCTGTTGAACGCGTCGGTCAAGGCGCCGGTGAAATCGGTGGCAGCACTCGATTCGATCAGTTTGTCTTCGCGCACAACGTTCGCACCGAATTTCTGCAGATTTTTACACAACCACCTGACGTAGCGAACGTGATGATCGTTGTCTGGATAGAAGGTAACGAGAAATTCTGCAACTCATCACCATCACAACGAATAATGCGGACAGCATGAAAACTGCAGCACACAGGACGATTTTAGGAAAGGAACACAAAATACAATCGTACCTCTAGCAGCACCTTGAGGCAAAGTTGGCCTTGGCACTGGTGCGATCGTGGAACCCAAATGTTGATGAACATTGATACCATTCATCGGAGGGAGTCGATTTGCATAACTACTCGCAGGATTATTACTTCCCACCAGATCGAATAAATTGTTTCGAACGCGACTCTGAGCATAATAGTGTGGATCCGGGCGGTGTGATGGGCCGGGCTCGTCGTTGATTGGCCCGGATATTCCTGAATCCATCGTGTCTGAACGCTCAGACTGCACCTTCTTCATTGCACTTGTTTTCAAACCTACAATAGAACGATCGAAAAAATGCTGCGACAAAAGTGCTGCTTTCTTACTCCTTATGTAGGGTTCCAGATCTATGAGCACATCGAAACGCTTCAATTTGTCGCGCAAGAGATCCAAGAGATAGCCGAGATTGACGTCACCGAATTGTTGTAACATTTCCACAGTTGGACTCGTTGGATGAACACATCGTTCGCGTAAGTACTACAACAAACATTGACATTGATTAGATTGAAATGCATGAGATTACTGAACAAACCCAGATCTGGTCCAGAGACATGCCAAGAAGAGAAGCTAATTGCTCCCAGTTGTACGCAGTTCCCGAACCGTGCAGATCCAACTTGAGAGCAAGTATTCTGAGGATATCTGGCGACATGTCCCTGACACAAAGATCTTTGACAAAGGCTGGAATGGGCACAGAAGCTGCGCTGGCGGCAGCAGACCCGATCGAAATGTTATCTTCAATGTCCGCATCTAGTTCGATGTCAGCCTGAAGAATGCGCTATTGTGTGTGGTTCAACGCCGCAAGCCAAAGCCTCCAACTCAACAAAATTGATTGCACAGAAAGGTAAGCATGAACAACTGACGATTTTTCAAACTCATACCATAGTGGCAACTTCAGAGTCGTCCAGTTCGATCGGAGCAGATTCTTCGATTGTGGCGATCGAGGGCTGCTGCTGCTCGTCTAATTGCGGTTGTTCTGGTTCGGGAGGAGGCCGTTGTTCATCTTCAATGATTTGCCATGATCGCGTCGAAGCGCCACCATCGCCAGTAACGCTCAATTCGGGTGGCAAACTATTGTCAGGGTCGTGGTCACTGAAAGTCGACATCTTGGCACCTGCCTCTTCAGCTTCAACTACTTCTTCAGCTTCAACTTCAACTGCTTCCCAGAGCAACTGCGGCGCGCAAAGACATGAAGAGTTACCGTAGTAGAGTTCCCATAAAGTTCCTTCCAAGCGAGACCACTAGATTACGATTGAGTGGCGCAGGGTCGACATGGTTTCGTTTACTTGAGCAGTCAGTGAAGCACAAGAATCAGTATGCCAAAATCACAAGGAAGGTGACCAGGAGAGCGGTGAGACGACCGGCCACGGCGCAAGCAGATTGCCCGGCGGCAGCCGGAACCTGCGGTGCACCCGGAACCGCAGCCGTCATCTCGAGCTTCTGCTTCTGGGTCGTGCTTGCGTCCTTGGGGCTTTTGTTGGTGGGACCTTTGCTGGTGGGGTCGGTGTTGTTGGGACCTTAACTGGTAGAGCCGGTGTTGTAGGGAGCATTGGTGGCCGCCTTAGACGAAGCATTGGGATGACTGGGCCCGCTCAAGCTGTTGAGGTTCTTCTCGTTTGAAGGTGCCTGTGGTCCCTGTGGAATCTGATTTGGAAGACTGTTTGTTATTGTCTTCACCGGACTTGGCGTCCATCGATTCCTTGGCTGACGTTGACAGCACGAGAGAGTCTTGCACCACGGGGTGAGGGGGCGTCTGGATTCGGGAACATTTGACTAGCGCAGTTGCTCAAGTACAGAAGGTAGATGCTGTTCCTGTTGTAGTTGATTCCACGCAGCAGCAGACGAACGCCTTCGATGCGGTCCACTTGTTGGCGTCAACGGTCAGCCACATGATCCGCCCTCTGGACGAATTGAAGGAGAGACACACCGCCGGCAGCGTGCACTTGTTGTACTTGCACTTCAGTTCGTCAGTCGCCGCCATCGCAACAGCAGCAGCCAGAGGAAAGTCTTACTCGGGCGATTATTCAGGGTGAGTGCGCCGTTATTAGTGTTTCCACAAGAAGGTTCGAGGACTTTGATTAACTGCCATCATCTGCTATTTTTTGTGTGGGGAAAGTGACAGAATGACGGGTTCCAAAAAAGACGTTTTCAAAATCCGTCATTCTGTCACTTTCCACACACAAAACATGGCAAATGATGACAGCTAATCAAAGTCGTCGAACCTTTTCGTGGAAACACTAAAAAAAACCGCAAAACTAGGAGAGTATAAATGTGGAGTTTCATTTTTATCAAACCAAGTATGGCTGACTTATTCAAAAACAAATTGTAAACGGAACTTATGAATTACCCTGTATAACTTGTTGTTGATGCTACTTAGTGTCTAAATTTCACTTGAAAGACCGGTTCCACAAACTCCCTTGCTTCCGCTTTATGGCGTCAAGTCAGCTGATGTAGTCGCGATTGCAGACGCTTTGAACTAACCGTAGACACATTATTTTGTTCGTTTTTCCTCGGTCATATGACAAACATCTCTCATGGGAATAGTCCCTCTATGGATACGCTCTGATGCAGTCATTTTTCACTTGTGAGTTGACCGCCTGAATCAAATACAACTGGAGCTGGGGAATTCTGCTGGGTAGCAGGACAAAAATTAATGCGACCTCTGGGACGCATGTACTTTTTCATATTTAAATGAAAAATGTAATATAATCAAGGAATCACAGCAAAAAAGTTTCTCGCAACGCAAACAGATATTCAAGAGTTGTTTTGTCGACCTACCTTGCTCGTAGAGTTTAGAGTTGTAAGTGTGATATGAAAACGAAAACGAAAACGAAAACTAATGCCCAAGTCTGCTTGCTCATCTAGCTTAACATCGTCAAATGATCATGATTTTAATGATAGTGTGCTGGGGATTTTTGTCCTTTTCTTCGGCTGCAAAACGGGTGAACGTGGTAAATCCCCAAATCTGCGCTGCTGTGCTGTGATTTGCATAAGTTCGGGCGCTTTTTTGATGATAGTGTGTAGGGTTTTTGTCTTTTTTCCGGCTTTAGCACGAGTGAACGCGGTAAATCCCAAACCTGCGCTACTGTGCTGTGATTTGCTCAAATCCGGGCACTTTTTTAATGATAGTGGGTTGGGGATTTTTATCATTTTCTTCGGCTGCAGCACGGGTGAACGCGGTAAACCCCCAAACCTGCGCTACTGTGCTGTGATTCGCTCAAGTCCGGGCGCTTGAGCAGATTGCTGGTCTTTATGCCCCATGGATCGCAGCCACCCAATTTGCGGTCAGCGATACTGCGGATCGATGGGGAAAATGCGTGGTGGAACTTGTGCGAAAACGAGGTGATTGGAGCTCGCAGTGGCTTGTGACTCAATTGGGCAGTTTGTGCAAATAAACGCCCACGGGCGCCAGCCAAGTCTCGGTGGGGTCGTTGCACGATCGATAGCGTGACGGTCGAGAACGATCGAGTTTTGCCGGCCAGCGATCACGCGCGTTTATTTTGCAGGCGTCAAGCAGAGCAGGCGCATTCCGTTCGATCGGTGCTGTCCCAACGGCAAACAGTAACGAACTGGACCGGCTGAGGCGCCGTCGGGACGACCGCATTAGGCAGATCGATGCGCCATTGGCCGCCATCGCGAATCCGCCGTCGATCGCCTCTCGGTCCGTCACGAGACCCCCAGGCTTGGCGGCCGACTCGCGGCTTCAAGCTCGTCGCCGGTTCTTCGGCGCTGTCCTACGCGTCGCTGCTCATTCGACTGCAAGTCGTTCTCGGCTCGCACCGCCGCAGTCGCTCGGAAGAAGATGGCCTCCGCCCAGCGCCCGACTCACTTGAGTCGACCCCGCCGGTCCGTCACGGCTCTCGCTCCCAGTCCGCGGCGACTGTCTCGCTCCCTCCAGAATCTCGAGCTGCTCATGGAGTACGAATGTCTCGGGCTGCTGCTTCAGAGTCCCAAGAAGATGCAGAAGAACGTCGCCTACACGTCCACCGAGCTCGAGATGCCGCACTCGGTGAAGACCACCGGCAAACCCGTGATCGTCATGGCGCCGCTCGAAATACGCAGCTGTCACGGTCGACTGTGCGAATCGAAGAGTTCGAGCGAGTGCTATCGTAACAGCGATGAGAAAGATGAAAATCGCCATCCAAACACAGACATGCTGCTGAAGAAAATCGACTCACTGGAATTGCCTGATAAGAAGTAATCCGACGATGGTGCGTTGGCCGCGAATGCCTAGCGACTTGTAAAATGCATTAGCGCTTGCTGCTCCAGCGGTTGATTTACTGACGACGTCAGGGTCAACCAGTGCAATTGTTATTGACTGCGAAATTACGCAGTGTCTCTCAGCTGTCATTCCCTTCTCAGCATTGTTTCAGTGTGTGCCTCCTGCCCAAATGTAAAATAACTGCATGAGTGCATACAATTGGTGATTTCTCCTTCCAGCAATGGCACAATGGCATTATGGCACCACGATGTTGTATATTATTCGACTGTGTCTTGTACCTTGCTGAATGGCATTGCATAAAATTCTCAAGTGTTTGTGATATAGGCCATTTGCATTGTAACGAATGCGGCGATACTACGGTAACAGTGTAGCAGCAGTGCGCATTAGTGAATGGGATTACAATGAAGCCGCAATCAATTTTTCGCTTCGATGGAGGGAGGGTAACTGGAGCCAGTCAGCGGAACAGAAACAAACATGCTGGCAGCGGGCCGACTAAGTTGGTGTCTGTCACATGCAAGTCAGACAGAAAATTGGAACGTTCCGGAGTAGGAATGACGGAGCAGAAACTCGCATTCGACCGAGCTCAGTTCCGTTCTCCAGCCGTCAGACATAAAAGCAGCCGTGCAGTGCTAATAACTCAACCCTTTTACCTCTCTCTTTTCTCATTGCTTTTCAGCCACAATGGCGCTTTGCGTGACAATATGAACACTCAACACAATAATTACAATCATATTCACAGAATGGCTCAAAGGTTAGCAAAAGCCGACAAGGACACGTTTAGACTTGTGACCGTTTTCGTCGCGGACGATTTCAGTGTAGTGATAGTCCGGATTGTATTCGACAGACGAAAAAGGCGTGTGTCGAACCACGAGCACAAATAACCGATCAGGAGCTTCAGGTAAGTTAATCAACCACTCTTTTAATACGTCCATGGAAGAACCCAAATTACCTTGGTTCGATTGAAGCTTTCTGAACTTATCTGAAATTGAAATAATAGACGGAATCAATATTTTTCGCCGTACTAATTGATACCGTTGCTTAAGTGCTGTGCTAATGTTTTGCTGTGTAATACGTCTCTGAAATTGCTGCAGTTGCGTAGATACTTCATGGATGCATGGACAATCAAGCTGCTTTTTAATGCTCGCTTGTTGCGAGAGTTAATCATCTCTTTGTATTGGTTGTAGGATCCCCAAATAGCTCGATCTGCCGGCCAATCACTGGTACTATCGAAGCGAATGACCGCCCAACCGCGGAACTCATACTTCTTAGACAAGAAATTGAACACCGAGGTTGTCTCCTAAAGTAGGGTTTCATTTCGAATCAGTTTGAATGAATAGAATCCTTGAATCCAATGTTGCAAATAGTAAACAAATTAGTAAAATTTAGTAAAATAGGGTAGGTCTCATGATTATCTTATGATGTCATAGCATGGCAACGAGAGGAGCTACCTAGGCAACCCACTCGTTACCATGGTAGCCCTTCTCGTTGCCGTGCTATGACGTCATAAGATAATCATGAGGCCTACCCTATTTTAAATTAATATTACTAATTTGTTACTATTTGCAACCCTGCTTGAATCACCTCATAAATGTCGAAGTTTTCCCGTCGAGACACATTGAGCTGTTCGCGCAGATCAGAGCTGAGTCGTTTTTCGAAGAACTCTTCCTTGATGGACCGATGGCCTCGCTCAAGATTTTCCTGTATTAACTGTAGGTGTTCGTTATTCTCCCTATCGAACACGGCGAGCTCCTCAGCAGTGGCGTTGTTGTAGGTCGCCGACAAACATGTGATAGCGAGAATAGCGCAGCGCTTGGCTTCGTCCATGACATAATCAGCAAACTGTCTATATTTGGTCAGGTCGTACTCTGATCTAATCAGAGCGTCCCTGCCCAGGTTCAGATGACCGTTCATTTCATTCCCGCTCATACGATTAATCAACATGCCAAGTGCCGTGTTCGGGTTGAACGAAACGCATGAGCTCTTCAGTTCCAACCAGGCTAATCTGTAGTGGTTCCCGGCCGCGAAACTGTGTTGAAATCGTCGATGAGCCATGTCAACGTTCTGACAGTGTGCAAAAAGTTGGCGCAGCTCCGATACTCCGTGCCATGACTTGATAGACTCCTCGAGACTTTTGATCGACTCGTCTGCTTTTTTCAAACTGTAGTTTAGAATGCGCCACTGGTTTCGTAAGCATGTCAATTCTTCAGCGCTCATGTCATTCTCCACAGAGAGTCCGTGTAAGATGGCGGCCAAATCAGGAGGCTAATAAATGCTGTTTATGATAAGAACACTTGAAAATTCACTTACAATGTCATTCGATTGGTCAAAGGACTCCCCTATCTCGGCAATTTTTCTTATTTTATCTGTTTTTTCTGATTGGCAGTCGTAAGCTGCATGAATTGACAAAGAAAAGAGAAGCACAAGGCTGAAAGTTGTTTTCATGTTGTCATGAGTTGCGACTAGGCACACATAAGCTCTCCGTCAACTGACTTCGACGCTTCGTTCGGTCACCTCACGCTGTTGATAGTGCTTATCATCCTTACGCGATAACTGATAAATTTTCAAAGCACATGGAGTCGAAATTTCATTTATTGCAAATAATACATCAATAAAAGCTGATATTTGTCCAACAAGCACCAGCTATATCACATGGGCAGTGACAACTTTGAAACTGAACTACGATAACCGCAGTGAATGTCATGGCTTCGGTACAGAGAAGTAGTAGTTGATCACGCCGTTTCCCTGTCGGATTAGAAAATACTCTTCGTTTTCGTTCTTAGAATTGCTCATAGATTCGAATTTTCGTTCGGCGAACAGAACTGCGAGCAGCTTGGCTGCTTCAAGGGCGCTGCCGACGGCCATTTTCAGAGTGACCACTCGATCGATGTCCTGACCATTGTTGAGGTGCCGCAGAAAGTTGACGATCACCTCGGACACGATGCCGGTTGCAAACGCACCCTCTTTGTACATGCTGTGCCAACATTGGATGTGACACAATTGCAGATTAGGAAAGTCGTCCGGAATGGCGATCAACGCGTCGTTCTCATCACCTCCATGGACGCCTGAAGATATTTTTCTGTTCGAAAGAATTATTCCGTTTTCAATGTCTATAGTTAGAATTTTTCGAACGATTTCTAACGAACGATCGAACACCTCTCAATTGAATCTCGCGCGCTGTCAGAATCCTAAATTTATTGTACAGTCGAACCCGGATAAGTGCACAAATGCGTATCAATTGTTTCAGCATACGCCAACATGAAAACTGACTACGCAGAATTGCGTAGCCTTTTGTGCGGTGGCGTGTGCTCTAACAATTGATACGCATTTTGTGCACTTATCCGGGTTCCACTGTATTGAGATCATTACTTAGTATGATTTAAATCCATTTCTAATAAACGTCCCATAACGACATTTAATCACTATTGAACATCTAATATTCTGGGGTTACGGTGCTTTCAATAGTACTCTCTTTATCGTCAGAGAAATGATGAGTATACCGTGAATGCAAGAGAATCCTAGATTGGTGATGTTGGCTCTTCTGCCTGCAGTCAGTCGGTGGCGCAAAGCGCTGGGCGACACTTGTCGACATCCGTAAACCTTGAGCGTCTTGGGCATGCCCGCAGGCAAACCCTCGCAGATCGCCTCAATCGTGCTGGTGGTCAATGTCTTCATTGCCGTGAAACGAATGGAATGGAGCGGTTTATCGCTGAGCGCGCTGAGTAGGTCCTTGGGCATGGTGCAGTCGACATCGCAGAAATTGGTGGCGTCGAGCTCGCGCAAGTTGGTGCACGAAGCGACGGCGCTCCAGAAGGACGAGCTCGTCTTCTGGTCGTAGGCGTAGAGCGCGGTGTCGTCGACGAGCAGGTCTTGCAGACTTGCGGCGAAAGCATTGACGCACAAAATAGCGTTTTCTTTGATGGCCAACGCTCTGAGGTGCACACGTCCTTCGATAGCGGCTCGCATCACACATCCAATCACATCTTCAACCATCTCCTTCGAATGACAATTGTTCAGCCGTAGTTCTCTGAGCTGACAAATGTGTCTGAGCACGTGTCGTACGAGAGGGATGAGCTTGGTCTTGGCGACTGTAAAGTCGTTGATGGCGGCTTCTCCGCTCTGCATTCTCACATCGAGACGGTGCCAACTGGCCCAGGCTGCTCGATCTATGGCGCATTGCGCGAGTGGACGGCTGACGAGACAGAGACGGAGCTTGTCCAAGGGATTGTGGAGATGGTCGATGATGGCAGTGAGAAGCTCGTGGGGCAATTCGTCGAGTATCATTGTGCGCACAAGCATGTGAAACAATTTCGTCAACGGGGTGCGCGAGAATAACGACTGACGACAACCAACGATGCAATGCACAAAAACCGGTTGATGATAACCTTCACTGCACTGTGCGCGCACTGCCGAACCGACGGCCCCATCGATTCTTTACGTTTCGGTTTGTTGACTGTGCATTGCCAACGTGTTATGCGCAGATTGCTGTACACAGCGTCCCTTTTTTAAAGACGTCAAAATATCGGATCGTTACACTTAATTAAACAAGTTTGATGGCCTTAGGAGACAGCCAACAGAAACAACATAGTTATTCACATTATGGCTATGATGCGATTTGTGACGAAGAATATAAATGACACGATGATAATCATTTGACGAGATTCACCCTTTAGATTAATAAGATATCTGAGCAAAGAATTGTCATGATCGTCGCATTGGCACGAACATTACGTGCTGAAATGGAAAAGCTGAGGTAGTTTATGGGGAGTGATTCAGTACCTTTGTGTCACCGCTGACTTCATCCATTGTGGCGGTAGCCTGAATATAGATGACGGGTGGCTCGCTACCCGAGCCGCAACAACCTCCCATTCGACCCCAGATCGAGCACACCATTGCACTGCTGACAACAGCAACGATCACTGGAAAAGCAAAGACAAGTGGGCGATGTTGTGATGTACAAGATACTCGGCTTACGAAGAGAAAGACGAAGCAACAAAAATATTCCAGTTTCCAGCAGCGATGATGTCCCATGCTCACCCAGGGTATACAGCGTCGCAATCCCTATGTTAAGCGCTCATCATAGGAAGAAAAACATACGGTAGAATCTTACCTGTTACTACGGCAGTCATGATTGTGAGCACGAAGTAGGTAATGAAAATGCATCGGCCCTTTCTCATCAATGACACTCGAAATCCGAATGAAGCGCCGAGAATTCCAAATAGCCCGCAGAGAATTGATATGACAGTCGAATAAATGCCATGTCTGCAAAACAATATTCACCGGCACATATTTAATCGAACCACAAACCGTCTGTAGTAGGAACCATATATGAACTCTGTATTATCGAAGAAATAGAAGTACCCTCCTAAAGCAACAATGGCACTGCCCAACGCGAACTGGGCGATGGCGAGATGACCAAGTTTCTTCTTGGTCTTGATGAAGTATTGCTCAGCGCCCGTCTGATTATTGAAGAGCGCGGCAGGCAGCGCGTCTTCCACCAGCTCATTGTAGACTCCGGTCATCGCGTCGTACGTACGACCTGTCCGCTGGCGACAATGAGGGCAGCGAGAACGGACAACCTAGAAACCGGCCACTTATGCATATCGATTAATCACGCGACCGACAACGAATGATGTTGTGGAGACCAGTTTTTTCCGACTGACTCATCCCTGTTAGAGACGAGTCAATGACGAGCAAAACAAGATTCATACCTTTGCACCGACAAGCACCGACAAGAATAGATTATATCAACCTGATTGATCTTTCCGTGGGTGTTTTCTCGTGAGAGCTTATTCACCTTCTCTTCCGGACAGTATACTCGTAATTTCTACGAGAGTTAACCGGACTTTGAAGACGCACCGTACACTGAAAACGTTTGCGACTAATTTCGTTGTGTGACAATTAACCAAAATGGTTTTTTTCAGCTCTCATCATTTTAGTAAATGATACTCAATGGTATTTTAGCAGCGAAAATTGCTTTGTCCCATGAACATAATTGTTTCTGTTTGAACAACATTAAATTCCGGTAAACTCTCGTAGAAATGATGAGTATAAAAAGTCGTCGTTCAATAAAATCTGCTGTGAGTGGCCACAAAAGAGTACTGTAGAACTTTATTCTCTTCCAACCAGTCATGTTTGTTTGATTCAAGGAACTGAACAGTATAGAACAGGTACTGAATAGATTTTTCAGTGAACAATACAGCCAGCATTCGAGCGTAAGACGTGGTCCGCAGAGCAAACTGAACCAATGAAAGCAATACGTTGGCGCTAATTATTGCTTCAATCACACACTTGTTGGGCGTCGGCGATGCTCAGAAACCAATCAGTAAAGCTGCATGAAACACATATTGGTGCGATCGAATGCATCGATAGATTCACGGAAATCAAGCGGTCGAAACAAAAGCTTCTTTTGGCGAATGACAATCTGTAAGATTCTCTCCACAATCTGCAGACAAAGCGAACCACTTCAAGCTAATCTCTTTTTGTGACCATGTTCGAATACCTTAGCGCCTTGAGCCGTCGAGGAAAACCACTACACTAGCAGGAAGTTGTTTTCAATGGAAGACAAAGGGGCAGTCGCAAAACTCGAGTCAGAAATCATACAGTACTCGCAATAGCGAATGCTCACAACTCTACATTCGGTGCAAAGTGTTAGACATTCGTGAACAACACAAACTAACGGCATACAGTGTGGTTCCTGATCAACAGCAATACACGGACAGCGCACAAACAATGTGACAGCGTCTGAACGGAACTACATGTAAACACGCGTACTCTCTTGCACATCCGTCGAAAAACAAGTGCAATAATGAAGCGAGCCAATGTACAGATCGGTCGCAATCACAAACGCATCGGGGTGAACAATTATGTCCTCTGTAAATGTACTTTGCATCCATAAATAGTCGACAATTCGAAATCAGAACATCATGGTACGTGATCACGTGGCAATACAGCCCGCACGGGGCTACCGAGGAATAGGAACGAAAAGCAGTCTGCGTATAAACAGCCAAAAGCGGCATACAAGTCAATGATGCACAGAGTAGAATCCCGTTATTGTATGCGAAGGTAAGCGAAACATAACAAAGCGTCACAGGCTGAGGAAGAACAGAAGATTGAGAACTCACGAGACGGCTTCACCGGGTAATCGCAAGTGAACCTGGGCAATCGGGGCACAAGTCAGGCGGTCTTCTCGGGCGAAGTGCGCGGGTCGTCGCCGCCGACGAGCGCGGCGTTGCGCTGGCGCTTCTGCATGAGACGCTCCTTTCGCTTGGCCTCGGCCTCCTTGTCGTCCTTGTCGATGTCCGACTTGCGACGGCCGTTTTCCTGCTCGTCGATGCCGCACGGACTCGTCGACTTCGATCCCGATCCTTCGGCCGTGGTGGACCCAGTCAGTGTCTCGTCGCTGCCCGATCGCAAACTCACCGAACAGTTCGACCGACGTTCCGCCATTTCCTGCAATCGCTCGATACGGTACAGCTAGACATGTAACAATACTCAATAGTAGAAGAAACCCAATACCCAATAGCAATAGTCAAAATTCGAAAACCCAATACCAATAGTCAAAACCCAATAGCCAGTGCCGGATTATAGTACGGGCTATTGGGGCTGAAGCCCAGGGGCCCCCGCCTGCCCAGTACTGAAGGGGGCCCCCTTAGAAGGGGATTCACCACTGCCTGGGGCCCCCCGGTTTTTTTCTAGTACATTAAGCCCCAGGGGCCCCCGCACCCATGATCCGGCCCTGCCAATAGCAATAGCAATAGTATAAAAATCCAATAGTATTGGTATTGGGTATTGGTGTTGCATATCAAGGTATAGTACAGAGTGCGCTGAGAACGCACCTTGTAGTGTTGCAATTCGCTTCGCACGGTCTTGAGTTCGTCTTGCTGCTCTTGCACGACCTGCATCATCGCCTTCAGATGGTTCATCAGCGGTGCAGCGATGCCGGTCAGTCGGTAACAGGCGACCGTCGGCAGTGTCAGGTCCTGCTCCGCAAGTTCGATTTTCTCTTGACCATCGCCGCGCTGCTGTTCTTGTTGTTTCTTCAGATTCATTCCTGTAACGCCAAATTGATTGCGTCGTGTTAAATGCACTTTGCAAGTAAAGATAGAATTTTTCCAACGGTTCACCAGAAATCGATCGAATACCCCCTCAATTGAATTTCGCGCACCGTCAAAATCAAGAATTTATTGTATTGAGTGTCATTACTTCGTATGATTTAAATCCATTTTAAGTAAACGTCCCACAACGACATTTAGTTGCTATTGCACGTCTAAAATTCTGGGGTTACGGTGCTTTCTACAGTACTCTCTTTACAGTCAAAGAAATTATGAGTATAAAATTGGCGGCGGTTCTGGCAGCTTGCGCTGTCATTGCGAGAGAAAGTCATGTAATGATCTCTTGCTTGAACTGCCTCCTTTTGTTGCTTTCAACAGTACTCTCTTTACTGTCAAAGAAATGATGAGTATACCTTCATTGATGGCGTCGAGCAGCCGGTTGCCCTGCACGATAGCGGACAGAGCGACCTCCTTGGTGTCGCGCTGTTTGAGGTCGGCGACGCCCATGCTGCTGAAGATATCGGCGATCCTGTCGAGCTCTGCGGTTCCCTTGGAACTGCCGGGGAGGGCTTCGGCGAGAATGCGCTGTTTGTCGAGGAGCGCAGACAAAATGATCTGGTCGTCCCTGCGGAGCTGCTCGCCGGGAGTGAGAATGGGGCGCGCATGTTCGAGCACGGTGGGTTTGAGCACTTCGATCTCGTTGGCGTTGACCAATCGCGGATGTGTGATCACATTGACTCGATCGCCGCCGTGGTCGTCTTCGCCCTGAGACGCGTCGGACACGCCCGAATCGCTGCAAAACGATCCATGTCGTCTAAGATTAGAATCGAACGGCGAAACCGTACTTCAGTGTCGCGTCCACTGGATGAGACGCTCGACCGCCCTTCCGATTCACCGCTTCGATCTGGTCAGATATCACTTTGAACCATCTAAAACATAACTGCGTTCAAGGCGCACATAGTCAGCGATAGTCATTGGTCATCAATATCACCAATTAAAGTCAACATTTTGTACCTACAAAAGAGAAACGGGAAGATGACATCGTAACCTGTCAGGAAAAGAAAATCATAAACCCACACTATCGTTGCAGGATTCAGTTAGTTTGTTTTACACCTCAGCGAGCACAAGTTTGCGCCAGCCACTGATGAGCGCCTGAAAATCATTTCATTTTTTGTCCTGATTTTCCTTTCGAGACCAAACCCGAGTTCTTTCTTAGCGAAGGTCAAATTTAGACTATATCAATACGCACGTACTTTATGTGCAGATTCCGCATTGAGGCAAATTGCAGAGCAATATTAAAGCAAGGTTCGCTGCGGCGCCGTCTCATCATTGTCGACTTGGAGAAAAATCACTCAGCCACAGAGACGCAATCTCCCTGGGCGAAGAATGGTGGAATGGACGGGGTAGAACGGGGAACGGCATTAGCGGGCGTCGGCGAGACCCGATAGAAAGAGACGCGGCTAACGAGACAGCCGACCAAAGGGCCCCGAAGATCGCGCGTTCCGTGCCATCTAGGCATTATTCGATCACCCCCACGTCTTTGCTTTCTCAGTCGAGCGGACCGCAACAATCAAACTAGATCGATAAGCTAAAACGTCTGCTGCACAACAACACAGCTAGACAGACATATCGTCTAAATTTCACCATCAATAAAGGGTTGGTTCAACCCAAGAACGGGGCCTACCATAAAAATGACTAGTGTATAACTTGTCTACACAGTGGGTGCCCACCATATGTGATAGTTTGTTTGCTTATTTTTTGGCTTAGACTTAGGCTTAGGCTTAGGCTAACACACTAGTCATTTTTATGGTAGGCCCCGTTCTTGGGTTGGGCCAAGGGTTTGATCTCGAAAGGAATATAAGGACAAATGAAATGATTTTGTCTCAGGTGCTCATTATTGCCACAAACTTGTGTTCACTGAGGTGTAAACAAAAACTCAATGAATCCCGCAACGATAATGTGGATTAATGAACTTCTTTCCCTGACAGGTTACGGTGTAACCTTCCCGTTGCTCTTCACCCAGTACAAAATATTGATTATACGAATAACGGTGAAAATGGAAAGCAAACGAACGTTTTGCGTTCGGTGGCAGTCGCAGCGACCATCTCGTAGATCTGGGCGCCGTAGGGACTGTTGTTGACGATGAAGAAGGACTTCTTGTCGTTGGCCTTCTCCTTGGTGATGAGCGGACCGAGAGGGAGAACGGGTACCCAGCGCGTGTCCTTGTTGGGCTCCTGGCAGCGGAGAATAAGCTTGTTCCCGTCGCTCCCCTTGGTGAGCAATACGAGGAGATTCTCCAGCAACACCACGTGCAACTCCACCATCTTCCCCTTGTTGAAACGCCACGTCAACGACCCGTCGTGAACCAGACGGAATTTGCGCAGATCCATGTTGCGGTAGTCCTGCGCGATCGCCAAGTTCTCCTTGTCGAACGGCGTCGTGTCCAACCGCTTCTGCAGGTCGTCCAATCTGCGCAGATTCTCCGCGTTGCGCTTGGCTGAATTGACGATCGACAGAATGTTCTTCGACAATTCCACCGCACGACGCAGCTTCTCCTGTTCGTCGCCCGTCTCCGGGGTGTACTTGGCGATCGTCTCGAGCAGCAACGGGTACTTGACCAGACGCTGCATTTCCACCGGCAGCATATCCTACAAAAAAATTTGCTTAGTGGCAGATCATAAAATACATCAGTCCATTTTTACGCATTCACATCGAAATGACTCCATAGGTGTTTGCAGGTCAAAAAGTTGGGGGGAGGTTAAAATAGAAAATATCGAAAAAGCTATGGGGGTTACCACAAAAATTTCGGCGGGAATTCAAATTTCAGTACTAAAATTTGATTTTTCCCGTAATTTACCGTAATTTTTTCCCGCCTTCGACGGAAGAAGGGGGATTAACAAATCTCCGCCCACTTTAGACCGGGTTGAGGGGGTTTAACACCTATGCATGACTCACTACCACAATGAGCAATACGTACCTTGAGTTGTAGTTTGCGGCATAGCGTGTTGCTTTCGGCTTCGGTGAGAAACTTGCTCAGAGCTTCGTCCTTTTTGCATCGTGACCGCAGCGCGTCGAGCGCGTATTGCTGATGCTGACAGAACGCGGCGGTGGCTTTGCGCAACCGTTCGCCGGCCTCGCCATCGAATATGTCGAGCATGAGCTGGCCGATTTCTCCGTACAATCCGCTGGCAGTTTGATCGTTGCGCCATTTGTCAGCAGCGGCGCGCATGGCCTTACTGGCAGCCAAGTGCAGTTCGAGTATGTCGTCGATGTTGGCGAAGAGCAACTTGACCAAGTCAGGAGGAATGATCTGATGCACGAGCAACGGCGTGTAGAACACCCGGTAGAGAATCTTGAGGTTGCGCACGTGTGTCCGTTCGGTGTGGAAAAGCTCTGCAAATAACAACGAATATCACTATAGTCAAAATTTGCCCATCGGTAAAGAACAAAACTGGGGTTTGGTCTCGAAACGAAAATCATGACAAATGAAATCATTTTGTTCACAGGTGCTCATCATTGTCGCTGAGTATCGCTGTGGTACATTACATAAGTTCACTAAATCTTACAACGATGTGCAGGTAGTATGATTATTTTCCCTGATAGGTTACGGTGTTTCGCCCTTCAAATTTCTCTTTACCCATAACAAAATTTTGACAAAATTTGCCCGATTCTCACCGTTGACGACCTCCTGACGTTTCTTCTCCTTGGGTTTCAAATGACGAATCGTCTCCCAGTTGATAATCGAATCAAGTTGTGGAATCTCGGTCTCAACCTGCAAACGAATGGTTGGCATCGCATGGAAGCGACTGGGTAGCAATGTTGCAAAAGTACTAAAATTAGAAATGTTTTAGTAAAATAGGATAGGCCTCATGATTATCTTATGACGTCATAGCATGGCAACCGGCTCGTTATCAAGGTAGCCGCCTGGTTACCATAGTAGCCGCAATCGTTGCCATGCTGTGACGTGATAAGATAATCATGAAGCCTACCCTATTTTACAAAAACATTTCTAGATTTAGTACTTTAGCAAGACTGGTGGGTATCTGACCTCGAGGTCGCTGTCGCCTTCGGCAATGGCAGTCTTCTCGACGCGTTCGAGCATGCGACGCGCTTCCTCTTCGCCGATGGACGCGTGCGAGATGGACGAACTGCCTGACACGGACTCGGTCGCATGTTCGACGGCCACGCCGCGACGCATCGCCAATGCGATCGACTTGTCGTCCACGTCGACATCGCTGAAATCGGCTCGGTCGGCTCAGCAAGGACACGAGCGCACACGGCAACATTTCATGCTCCGCTCAGACGGACAAATGGCGCGACGGAAGCTGCTCAACCACGGACGGACGGACAGCCACATATACCTGAGCAAGGATTGGACCCCCATCACGTATCCTGTGGACACTTTTGCAGTGTTGCTAAAGTACTAAATCTAGAAATGTTTTTGTAAAATAGGCTAGGCCTCGTGATTATCTTATCACGTCATAGCATGGCAACGATTGCGGCTACCTTGATAACGAGCCGGTTGCCATGGCAGTCCACCCTCGTTGCCATGCTATGACGTGATAAGATAATGATGAGGCCTACCCTATTTTACTAAAACATTACTAATTTTAGTACTTTTGCAACACTGCACTTTTGTAGCCTTACCGTACTGGAATATGCAAATTTTTGCGGGAAAATTCAAATTTTGTAGTGAAATTTTAATTCCCGGTTTTTTTGACGTATGTCAAATACATAATGGCCCAGCTTGCGCAGGTATGTAGCCAGGTGGGAGAGAGAGGAACGCCACAAACAACATCGGGACAGCCATCGACCTGACCGACCTATCCCTGTCCCGGGACGACTCGGGACTGAACGAGCGCGAAGGGGCGGCCGCACATGCGACGGCCTGCGCGACCGAGCTGGCGATGCCCGACGACCCGACCGTCGGGTGCACAGAGTGCGGCGCCTTCTGACTGCGCTGATGTTGCAGATTGGCATTGACGGCCGCCTAAAATGCGCGCGCGTCAGACAGTCGCAAGCGATCACCTTTTAGCACGACGTTGACTGCCCGCGTCGCCTTGGCCGTGGCCGTCGCCGGCCCAGGCGAACGCAGCCCGTCCGCGCTTCGACTCGCGCACTTCGTCGTCCTGGAATCGGTGAGCGAAATGCAACGGAAAAAACGCAAAGAACCGAACGGCGGCAAGCATTTGTCTTCAAGACGAAACAACACGCAATTTTTTAGCATCGCTCGCTCACCCTTGTGCGCATACTCTGCGACCTAGCCACCGGTTTGTCGGCCGACAAGCTCAGATCCGCGCCAATACCCGAGTCGCTCGATATGGACTTGGCACCAGGAGGTCCGTGGCAGTCCGTTCGAACGCGCAAATCGGTCGTCTTGTCCAACTCTTCTCCGGACTCGTGGGACGCTGAAATGCACAAGTTGCATACGGAGAGCGCCACTGCTGACCAAAGGTGTACTGGGGGTCGGAAATTCGCATATGCAAATTAGGTAAAATTACGGTATTTTTGGGCGGGAATTCAAAAAAATTCAAATTTTTGCCCAAATACCGCATTTTTTCTGGATTTCAAGGGATCGCAAAGGGATTCGTCTGGATTTCAAAGGATCGCAAACTCCGCCCACTTTTGGCTCGGGTTAGGGGGTAACCCTCCAAGCCCAGATATGCTGCTGACAGACCGCCTTCTTCGCTGATGGACAGTCCAGGCACGCGGGGTGGCGATCCGCTGTGCTCGGCACTGGACTCGCGACTCATGGGCTGTGGGCCGCTGCGCTTGGTGGGTTTGGTCAGCTTGCCCTTCTGAGTTTGCGCCGGATAGCAACTGTCGATGAGCGCGCCCGTGCACTGCTTGTGCAGCACCACGTCGCAGTCTGCAAACACACTCCTCAATCGGCACAACGAGGTCTTAGCCGTACTCGTGCAAAAATACGCCTGAGCATTGATGCCCCACACCGCCTCGCGACATTGGTAGCAGTAGACGGTGACGTTGACGCAGTTGAGCAGAAACTGGTGGCCCTTGATCTGCACGGAGCGCTTGCTGGCCATGGACTTGATCTTGAACTTGCCGCTCTTGTCTTTGGTGACGAAGGTGGGGCACTTGTCGAGCAGTTTCTCGTGAACGTTGCACGATGGTCGCAAGCATAATCCCAGCTGCAATCGGGTTTTTATTTATACGCGTAATTTCTACGAGAGTTAACCACAAATTGAGGTCGTTCAAACAGAAAGAAGGATGTTCATGAGAAAAGCGACGTTTTACTGATTGAGTAGCATTCATTTGTAAGATTAAAATCCATTTCCTGTAATGTATCCCACAACGATTTTGGTGGCAAGCGTTTTAGGTGTACGGTGCGTGTTAAAAATCGGGTGAACTCTGGTAGGAATTACGAGTATATACAAGTATTACTCGCAGAAAAATACACGCCAGTCGAGTGCCAAAGACCCTCCGACATATACTCACACCACAAACACACAAGGAAACAGTTCGCGGGCCACAGCAAATAGAAGTACCTTTATGACAGTGCCAAGGGCGCACGCGAGTGCCTGAGAACGGGTGTCGAGCGCCTCAAAGTCCGCCGACCCGGCGAACAACCGTTCGAAGCCCGGCATCAACAAAGTGTCCGCCACTTTCAGCTCCTTGGCCCGATCGCCTACCACCACGCCGGCCAACATATTCCGATCGAACACTGTGCCCAGTCCTACAATCGCATTGTTATAGTTGAAAGTTGAAGTTACAGTTATAGTTGGAAAATTGCATGAGACCACTGGCATGGAGGTCGACTTAACCATTCCAATGAGTCGGAACAATGGGGCAGTGACGTCATTGTGAGTGGCGTGAGTGGCGATTGTCTCAATTACTGGGAATGGTTAAGTCGATCTCCATACGAGTGGTCTTATAGTTTTTTCGACTATACCAAAGATCGGTGGAACAAGAGAATAGACACTAACCGATTTGGCGCTTTTGACGAAAATCTGTGAGATGATCGTTGGCGTCATCGACTGAGATCTGACGGGCCGAGATGAACAGTCGCTTGAGCTGCTCATCCTGCTCGCCGCTGGCTGGAGACGACAGCACCTTGTCGATCGCTTGCACGATCGGCTGGTCAATGTTCGGCACGGACAACGGCTGAAACAAGGAAACAACCAATCGGTCCTTAGCTTCATGCGCTTTTTATTTTCTCGCCACTTACAGCATTTGGAATGAGGAACGTAGAGAAAATTTCGTAGGCCCATTTCCGCAGTTCCTTGGTCGCGCCGCCAGAATTTTGGTAAATGTCAGTAATCAAATAAAACAGCTGAAACGAAACAGCGCGATGATCGGCAGGATTAAACAGTAAACAAAGGATGAGACGTACCAGACTGTTGGGACTGGCGTTGCATAACAAATAATTGATGAAGACGGCCAAATGTGCGGGTCTGGACTTGAGATCGATGAGATTGGAGAACGGTCCCTGCGTGTCCAGCTGGAATCAGGGCGGGGTTATTGGACTCATGCGAGCAGAACGAGCAGAACGCACCGGCACGACGGTCTCGGCGTCGTCGTCGTCCGTCTCTTCCTCCATCGGCACCACGTCCACTTGTTGCGGCTGGACGAAGTGCATGCCGGCGCTCTCGATCGCCGCCTCGTGTTGGCGTTTGCTCGACGTGCCGGCCGGTGCCGATATCCGCACCGTTTTGGTCGCCGCTGCTGACGAAGGCCGCATGACCACCTGATCCTGCAACGATCGATCCCGCTTATCGCCAACCGTCCATCGCGTCCGCTAAATATACTGCCGGACTCGTGGGCTGATTTATGGAACGAAAGATAGATAAAGTTGGACTGACGGGTCGAACGACGACGCCAGACTTGCGCTTCGCCCGACGCGTGGCAGCGGCGCTTTTGCTGCGGCTGCGTCGACGACGATGTCCGCTTTGCGCGCGGTACTTGCCCGCCGTGCTCACGCTCATCTTCGCCTTCACCGGCACCACCGGGGTGACGTCAGCTCGGCCGAATTCGGTCAGCAGCGCGCTGACGCCCGACTTGCGCAACTTGGCGGCGGGGCGCGCGGACGACCAAATCGATCGAGACAGTCGATCGAGCAGCGACTCATCCTCGCGACCAATCAATCCCACTTTGCGCATCATCGTATGAGAACACGGGAATATCAAAACACTGCTACAATATTGACAGCGCCGGATGCCGTTGGCAAGAACGAACGGCCGAGGCAGGTGTAAACTGGCTATGGCTAGCAAAGTGGCGCGCGTTATTCGATGCCGACCACCTAGTCGGCGGCGTGGGAGTGCGGGAGGTGTGATGACTAACTGCTCATAACATGACTGGTTTCGTAAAAGAAAGGGCGAACCCAAACGCCTAACGTTGCTTCTCTTCGCTTACGAAGTGAGAGCGCGGAACGCGACCAGTTTGTACGCGAATAACGCAATCGCGCTGGCAGTACGCGCCCAAAAGACTCAATGGCATAGTGTGTCGAGCGTGGCTTGGAGATAATTTCGTTGGACGAACCTCGTTTTTTAAGGACGCGGGCGCACTGCCGCCGCTGCCTGCGCCACTGCCGGGCGTGGAGACGGCGGGCGAGTCGATGTCGTTGAGCTGCGATTCGAGATTCTTGATTCGCCGTTCGGCCTGATCGAGCTGCAGCTGATAGCCGCTCGACGAAGACGACGACGACGACCCTTGCCGCAATTCCTGCAATGGGAGTAAAAAATAGTGTTTGTCGGAAGGAGGAGCCATGCTATGTCTCGTTAATAGCGTCAGGAGGAAGGCTGGACAGGTGAAAGCGCTGAATGCGGGAACGCTAGAGTGTAAGGATGGATATAGGATTTCACGCATTTAGCGTTTTCACCGGCCTAGACTTGCGGATGACACAATAAACGAGACATTACGGACGTGCGCGCACGCATGCGAGTGGACATTCTGTTCTACCGACGGTCATTTTGATACCCGAACGAGGTGAGGACGGGGATCGAGCGAAAGCGCCTTGCGGTCGGGACTCAGACTCGGCGCCTTCCGCCCGAACCAGCGGCGGTCGGCATCGAGTGATTTCGCTTTGTTCGACCGCGTCAAGCGAAAAACCGTCTTTTTCGAAGACATGGTGAGCTACAGCGCAGTAAGCCGTCATAAGCCGATGGAGTGGCGTGTGGCGACGGACTGAGGCGAACGACAGAGAAGGCCTGGTAGCAATCGAGTCGAGTCAAACAGCAGACCAGCAACGACCGTCCTCGCCATGCGCCCCGATAGCCGAAGCGACGCTGCACGATGCCCAATTGCTATCGATTTCACCATGGCCCGGGCTGCGATCCTCGCGGCACAAAACGCGCAAATTGCCAAACGAGCTTCGGGACGACGACCGTCGGGGAACGACCCAAGACGACCAACGAATGGTAGGTCGTCTTGGCCCAACAACGTCGCCGTCGCCGCGTCGAGGGCCGGGAGCAGCGGTCGAGACGTGCGCAAACATGCGCCCCTCCACCTTCCGGTCACCGCCGCCCGCTGCCAACCCTTCACTCACCTCCAGATGGCGTCGTTCCTCGTCCAGCATCTGAGTGATGATGTGGATCCGCTTGCGTCGCCATTCCTCCCGCTTCTCCTCCTGCAATCAGCGCCGTCACAAGAGAAACACGCAATCACTCCACTTCCACACAACCAGTCTTATCTTTTCATATGTCAGTAAAGTAGGTCGGCAATTAGCTAATACAATCGGAGAACAAGACGTCATCGGCTAACTACTGACCTCGACCCGGTTGCGCAAAACTCAGGTAATTTACCTTGTGGGTAATTACGGTAGTCCTGCAGATCCCGCGTCGCACTCTGAGAGCTCGTTCTTGGCCAAAACTTAACCGTTTGAGCTCGGTCTAGACTTTTTGGACAGAGAATGATATTGGCTACAACATATTGGAAAATCACAAGAATTCATCGAACTGTTGGCGGAAATTTAAAGCTTGAAAATCGATTTTGAAAAACTTGAAGTAAACTTTTAAATTCCCGCCAACAGTTCGATGAATTATTGTGATTTTCCAATATGTTGTAGCCAATATCATCCAAAAAGTCTAGACCTAGCTCAAACGGTTAAGTTTTGGCCAAGAACGAGCTCTCAGAGTGCGACGCGGGATCTGCAGGACTACCGTAATTATCCGCAAGGTAAATTACTTGAGTTTTGTGCAACGGGTCCAGCACTAGTGACTAAATATCGTTGTGAGATATTTGCTAGAAATGGATTTAAATCATGCAAAGTAATGATACTCAATACAATAAAGTCGGGATTTTGATAGCGTGCGACATGCAATTGAGAGATTTTGGATCGATTTCCAGCTGACCGTTCGAAAAATTCGGACTATAAATACAGCCCCCAATGAGATGGAACAACAGCCAAAAGAAAGCGCACGAAACATGATAGCTTACTATTCGCGTCGGGCCATATCTCCGTCTCTTTCGGCCACTTCCTCGCACTTGCGTCCGATGTGTTTCTCGTCCCAGTCTCGGCCGCACAATCTAAATCAATATAATCATCTGATTGCCATATCACTGTGGCGCTCTCTGAACAACAATGCCAGCTCGGATGCCTTCGATCAACGCTGCCGAGTAGTGATGTCAATTTTAGGGCTGTAACCGGGACGGGGATCCCAATCATAGGTGTTTTTGGGGGGGGGGGGATTAATCCCCCCAACCCTGACCGAAGTGGGCAAAATAGGCGAAATTTTGTCAACACCCCCTCGCCCGCCCAAAAAATTTGCATAAAGTTACGGTAATTTTATGCAAATTTTTAGATCAAAGCAAAAAAAGAGCATGTGGAGTGGGTTCTTGCAGAAGAAAATAATGGTCCTGGGCCACTATTTCCGAAAATACGGTAGGTTAATGCTACCAATAAACTTGGACAAAAAGTAGTCAATAAGCAATAGTTGCCATATGACCTAGCAACTGACCGTTTGTACTTTAAAGAACTAATCATTGAAATATGAAACACAGTCCCATCATGTTCTGAGACAAAAACGATACCTGGAGGTGAACATCGGTGGTGAGAGGTTTGCTGAGCACTGACATGAGAGTGATGAAGATGGCGCTCTGAATTTGGCCAGAGATGACGATCAGCCCGCTCGACGTGGTCTCGGAGACAGGGAATGTGCATTCGGCAGACAGTTGGAGTCCGACCGGATATGTGGCCAAGCCGAGCACACCGAAGCAGAAACAGGTTATAGCAATCGGCACCTGCAAACAATAAGGACATTACTATGTATTTTGTCCACAAAGTCCAATAAAATACCGTAATCTTGAGTGCACGAAACCCTGATCGTAAGAATAATACACGAGTATCTGTTACGATCAGTGTTTCACACGGCATTCTTATTCAACTTCGCGAAACATACTGTAAGGTCAGAAATATGCGCTGGATTTTAATTTAAGTAATCTCAAAACTTTCTCATTTCACAGAAAGAAATGTTTAGCACGCAATCTCACTCACTGGACGCGTTCATCCCTGTTGATATACTGTTGAAAATACCATTAATGACACTGAAATTATTTGAACATGGAATGGTGTACGGTATTATATGTTATACGGTAGTCATTGATGCAACTTGATTGCAGTAGTCCAAGGGCCTACGGAATGATCGAATATTAGTTCCATTCCACTGAATATATAAGTACCTTACAGTATTAAATTGAAATAGTCCTATTTACCACCAAAAACGCGTTGAGCTGCCCCCCCCGCCACTGTCGCTTTATCACCGCTCCCAAAGTTTGATTTTGACTTGACACCCAAAAATATTATAGCAGTAATATCGACTTTCACCCATTTCCATTAACTTACATAGAGATCGGGACGCAACGCCAACTGGGTGAAGATGACGCCACCAACCACGGCTAGTGCCATCGCCACCTTCTGTGTCTCCTCGTATTTCTTGGTCTTGTCAACGAAAATGCCTGCAATTATCAACAGTGTTAAAAATACATCGTAAGAATTAAGAAAAAAGTCCAACTCAAGAGTCAAAAAATAACTTTCCTACTGTAACATCAAGAAAATTGAGTATGTTTGCACCTGCGTCCATTTCAAGGACTTGAAACTTTTGCAATGGATTTTGACATAGTCGTGTTCATCAATTGCGATTCAATTTAAAACGAGTATTTAGTGATGCAGGCTACGCAGCCAAAAGAGCGTTGAGAGGAGGAATTGTGTAATAATCGGGCTAAGGATACCGTACACAATGTTGCAAGCCATTCCAAAAGTTTCAAGTCCCTGAAATGGATGCAGGTGCAAAAATATTCAATTTTCCAAATAAGTCTGAACGGTGCAGACGGCTGCAGATAGAATGAAATGGTTAAGAGGAATACAGTATTTTTGGTTTGCTTGCGAATTCCCAAATACAGTGTGGCCCAAAAAAGGGCCACATTTTGCGCGGTTTTCAATATCTCAGCCCCTGATGCACCAATCGAGGTCAAATTTATACCACGTCTAGCTAAACACTTGTTGGACGTGTGGTTAAAATTTTGTCGAAATTGGATGCCCGGTATCTGGCAGAGAGCCATTTTGCGAAAGATAGTTTGTTTTTTCCTGAGAAGATTTCCTTAAACTTCGATTGACGATAGCTCGTGAACCGGCGGACCAAAATGCATGAAATTTTAACCAGAGATGTGTCAACATGTTTTCTAGATGCTGCAAAATTTTCAGCAAATGTGCATCGTAATGATTGATTACTGCTTTTAATCGCGTGAACGTCGGCATGCGCGTCTGCGCCGCGAGCGAAAGCGGCAAAAATTGCCATTCCCGTGATTAAAAGCAGCAATCTAGAAAACATGTCGATACATCGCTGGTTAAAATTTAATGCATTTTGGTCCGCCAGTTCACGAGCTA
>JAQGCX010000098.1:0-28211 GCA_034700205.1 Plectus parietinus
ATGCATAATAGTGCGTGCAACTGTATCCTCTTGCTGAATTTTCATGTCACTACTAATCGGAGCTAATTTGATAGTCGGAGACAGTGACAAGCCTACTGTATCACTGTCTTATCACGGCTAACGCGAAATTACGGTTTCTGGCGGGAGAGCAAAAAATTATGCATAATGAACAAATTTTTGGCAGGATGCCAACTCGAGAACTCTTATTAGCGCACGTTTGTTCCTCAGCGATTAGCGAAAATTTGAAATGGTTTTCGGAAGGGGGTGGCTCTGGTTTTTAATAGTATAAACAAGCAAATAGCATTCACTAAAAACATGGCATACAACGTCATCGATTCATATTTCACTCAATTTCAACTGAACAACAAACAAAAAGCATTCAGTCTTCAGCGATTTTGCAGTCAGATGCAGTTGCTCCTTCGCGCACAATGACGATGACCTTGCCCATGTCGTCCTGTTTCGCAGCTTCATCCAAGCACTTGTTGATGTCGTCGAGCAAGAACTTAGCCCTAATGTACGGAGTGATGTAGCGCTCGTCGTACAAGCCTATGATCGTCTGCATAGTTTCTTCAAATCGCGCCGGCTCGTCCTCCGCCAGTCCACCGAGCCACACTCCTGCAATATCAACAGCTTCAATCGGGTGCAGCCTCATAGTATACTCATGATTTCTTTGAAGGTTAAGAGCGTACTGTAGAAACCACCGTAACCCCAGAATTTTAGATGTGCAACAGTAACTAATGTCGTTGTGGGACCTTTACTAGATATGGATTTTAATCATACGAAGTAATGTTACTCAATAAATTAAGTTCTGAATTTTGAAAGCGCGCGACATTCAACTGAGAGATTTTTTCGATTGTTTTCCGGTTAACGGTCCAAAAAATTCGACTATTATCAAACCTGTCAAAGTTGCTCGCAGCCGATGAAGATCGAGCAAAGAAACGTTGGGGATTTCATTTGAAGAAAATCCCAAAGTCAAATAGTGGCCTCCGGGTTTCAAACTGAAAGCATCTCTTCAACTAGGTCTAGCAGAGTTGGGGAAACAAACCATTGCAAAGCGGTGTCGAACGATTTGCCGCCGACGGTGTCAATGACGGCGTCGACGCCTTTGCCGAACGTCGCCTTCTGCACTTTCTTGATGAGCTGATCGCTGCCGTGCTCGATGGTCATCTGCACTCCCATTGGACGCACTCTCGCGCATTCCTGTTCGTTCGCGCACGCCGCTATCACCTCAAAAACACAACAATCGCACGAGCATGAAGACGGCAAGAGTTGAGTAAGTTCCCACTAATTCGTCACGCCTCGAGGAGGGAGCTTCGTCCTCGGTTTCGCCCCCCACACCCCCGCCCTAAGCCTAAGCCTAAGCCTAAGACTAAGGCTAAAGACAAGCTAAGGCTAAAAGCGAATTTAAAATCTAAATATTTTTCACCATGGGAATTTACTCAACCATTAGCCACGAGGAAAAAAATAGCACGTAGCAAACTGGAAATTAATAAACCCTGCCAATGAGTCTGAATATGTTACCTGCATCTTGAACACGTTCTGTGCCAGATCAATGGCCGCCAATCCACTCGACCCTTGTGAAGTGAGAATGAGCACGTAGTTACTAAAGACGTTCGGTCCACATTCGCAAATATTGCTTTAACAAAAACAATACCCAATTTTCATTTTCGCGATCTGTTGTAAAGCCAAATACCCGCTGCCATAAGCTACCGGTAGGCTAGCCGCGATTTCAAAGTCCAAGGAGTAGGGTATTCCATACAATTCCTTAAACGAATGCAAAGTCACTTTATTATGTTGAATACCGAAAGGGGGGTGAAGGGATATCCCCCAGGGGTCCAGATCACCTTGCCTGAAAAAGGGCGGGAGATGAAACATGTTCGCCACGAAGTGGCGAAAAACATTTTGGGACAAGCACTGGACACTGGATAGAATGGGATTTTGGGGGCCGCCGGGGAATATCCCCCCTGGGTAGACATGTAACAATACCCAATAGTGGATGGAACCCAATACCAATAGTCAAAATTCGAAAATCCAATACCCAATAGCAATAGTAAGAACCCAATACCAAAAGTGCAAAAAATATTTAGAATTTCCAAAATTCCGTTGGAGGCACAAATGAGAACAATTTTTACTGCCAGAGGCAAAATTTCGAACGGTTTTGACTACCAGAGGTAAAAATTTGATTGTGAGAATTGAGAATTTGAGAATGAATGACCAAGCTGACAGTGACAGAGCTGTTAGTAGAGAAGAAGATAACAGTACCCAATACCCAATAGTCAAAACCCAATACCCAATAGCAATAGTTACAACCAAATAGCAATAGTTAAAACCCAATAGCAATAGCAATAGTAAAAAAACCCAATAGTATTGCTATTGCTATTGGTATTGGTGTTACATGTCTACCCCTGAGCCGAAAATTGTTGGTACTCCATCCTCCCTGGGGGGTCCCCAATTCCCATGGGCTTTGATTTCCACGACTGAACGTATGGTGGTACAGAGGGGACCATATGGAATCGGCTTCTTTACGTGGCAAAGACAAAAGAATGAATACGAACGTTTTCACTGACGATACACTGCTGCGACAATGCTCCGTTTCCGTGGATTCTTAGACCGAGAACACGATCCCCTTCCTTGAACTTCTTCACATCTTTGCCAATCCGACTGATTGTTCCAGCGAGCTCAAAGCCTGCAATCCAGTCAGACAATTGTACAAATCAATTGAACGTACCGGGAACAAAAGGAGTCTGAGGCTTGAGATGGTGCGAGCCATGGACCATGCGCAAGTCGGCATGGTTGACACCAGCGCTGTCGACGGACACGACCACCTCATTATGATGCGGACTGAGCTCTTTGGTTTGTTCGACCACTTGCAACGGCTTGCCGAATTCGTTCAGGACGGCGGCGCGGTAGTGTCGCACTCCGACCGAAGTCGCGCGACTCAACGCGCGCAACACTCTTCCGCCGCACGGCATTCTCTGTTCTGCGATCCAGATGCGGCAGCGATAATAAGCACGAGCACGAATCCACAAGTCAGCTGTCTCTCACTGCACAATATATAGCATTTTCGATCAAACTGACGAACAACAATCAACAACAAACATAAACATCATCGCTTTTTTCATCACATTACAGTAACGTGAGAGAGTAATCAAGGTTTTGCGCCAGGATCGTTTCGAAACTCCAGCTATTTGGTATGTTGGCACATCTGGAAGTATGGTCTGAGTGAAAAAACTTGTGTGTGTCTCTTTACTTTTGACTCAAAGCGATAAACAACACAGTTCACAAATTGGGCATGTCGTAAAGTGTAACCACCGCAGGATATACACTGACGCGGTGAAGTAAGTCGAAAGAAAAAAGAAAATAATAAATAATGAGAAGAATGAGCCATAAAAATCAAATGCATTTACATGATTTACAAGAACAGTTGATCTCGAAAGTCAATAAGGTGTGCCTCGAAATAGCGGTCTAGTTCAATACAGAAAAGTGCATCAGTACCTTGTGCTACAACCAAGGTTGACAAGGAAGTTCAATAACGCCGGATCCGGAAGGCAAAAGAGTGTCTGATTAATTCAAGCTTTGTACGGTACGGAAACTGGAGTTTGAAGCCGTTCGATCTCAAAGACAGCGAAGTACAGGTGGATCTAGGAGGAAATGATCGAAATTCAAATTAACGAGGCCGCGGACAATCTTGAACATGAGAGCGAGATCACTTTTGATACGATGGGTTTCGAGGGAATCAATGGCAAAGAATTTCAACCGCTCGGAATATGATAGATTAGGAATTGAGCATCGAGCGAGAGCAAGACGCTTTCTGGCACATTATGCGCGTCTGAAAGTAAAAGATACACTGGCACTAGCACATGAATTTGTTCATATTCCTTGGCACGAACAGCACAGACGGTCCAAAGCAAGGAACTCGTGTTTCTGCAGCAGTTCGACTAAGTTGCTCTTCGTCGACTCCAGGGCGTTCAGCTGCAATGAATTTAGATTAACTATACGCTACGACAACTGAGCAAACGAACCCTCTGCCTCAGCTGACGTACGTCTTCGACAACTCGATCGAGCTGCATTCGTTCGAGCTCAATTGCCGTCAAAATTGTATTGACATCCTTTGAAATGTTAACCAGTCGAGCACCTGACACGTAGTTGCTGTATTCTGTGTAGAACTGATCGAACTCCGCGCTCTCATTTCGATGGTGATGGTGGTCGTAGCGACTGGGCTGACAGAGTGTAACAGGCAAAGTCTCGTAATGATCGTCACTGTTGTCGTGATTGTGAGCAGTTTGCTTGCGGATTTCGCTGTAGATATGGTCTATTTCACTCACCGAGTAGTCATCCAGCAGACCGCAGATGGAAGTTTGTGTTGCCACTTCTTCGGTGGTCGATCGTTCCGACACAGATTCGTACAGATGTTCTTCACTCGTGCCTGCCTTCGTCAACTGATTGGAGCGTTGTTGACGCACGAAATGCCACGATTTCTGCACATGACTGCCGTCCCACCAAGAGTCGGAATGGATGACGCGTGAGTTAACGACTGACGTGTCGGCGTCTTCTGGGAACTTTCGGGAGCAGGTACGACTGGCTGAATTGCCCATCTCTTCGTGCACTTCACTCTTGTCCGGCCGCACCCTTCCGTTGCCCCGGGCGAACCTCCGTATGATTTACATTGTTTATTCGTCGACCAGCGTCTGCTTTCCTTTGCGCTAAACAGCGCCACGCATAAACGTAAGAGGATTATGGATGCGATTACGTTTGGACACGAGTCGTTCGGTCAAAGACATGGCAGCAGTTGTTGTATTAGCTGTTGTACATTGGTGCCCTTGAGGGGAGGGCTGGAGGAGGGCTAGCCCCCCAAACCGGTCCAAAGTGGGCTGAGATCCTCCCGAAAATCGGTCGAAGATAAAAAAAAAAAAAAAAAAAATTTGAATTTTTTTTTTTTTGAATTTCAGCCCAAAAATGCCGTAATTTGGCCAAATTTGCAAATGCAAATTTACGCCCCAGACCCCAAGGGCACCTATGCTGTTGCGACATTCTCCAAGCGCATCATTGTCGCTGCATGAACATTATTTCATCGAGCACAATTTCACAAGAAAACAGAGTCAGTAATATTGCAAATAAGCAAAGTAATTTCTTAAACAATTACCTTCCTGACCCAAATGCTTATTATATGAGTAAAAAAATCTCTCGAGTTGCTCAAACAACCGATATGATATGCATTGTCAGACCATTTCTCCACAGTCATGACTTCGTCGTGAAATTGAGTAATTAGATCGAGACAATGTGTGCGATTCGGAACGGGACCGTTGAGCCCAGGATGACTGAAGCAGAGATTGCGTTTCTTTTCCGTTTGAAAAACGCCCACAGTTAAGTTGAAAAGACGGGGAATCGACTCGTGTAGTGCTGCGACTGCTTCGCAACTCACGCAATGAAATTGCCGACGTCTCTCTCGTGCTGACGATAGAAAATTGCGAACGACAACTGAGGAGATCGAGCAGCGTTCGGCGAAACTGGTGCGACATGAGCATGTAGACGGCCAAATTGACCGGATATGTCGCAATGACAATCAAATTGGCGATGGGCAGGGATTGATTGAGAATTGAGAAAATAGGGTACTGTTCGTGCATGTTAAGCGCGTCAGCGACGCACAGCACCACTATGGTAATCGCCGTCGGCAAATTCGCCAATAGAAAGAGCCATATGATGACGGTTAGCATGGTCGACGTGGTGCGACTGCTCGTAGCGCTCGGCTGACGTCGCTGATGTCTTTGTCTCCTGAAATCGAACTCGTCGTCTCCACCTGGCTCAAGCATGCCTCAGCATGGTATCCTGTGAAGACATTTCTTTTACCCTTTCCCTGCTCTAATACCGTTTTTAAGAAATATTAGCCCACGCAAAAATAGTAGCCCACGCAGAAATAATAGCACACGGTCCAGAGGGTTTGAAACAATAGTAACCCATGGGCTACTATTTTCAGTACTAAACAAAGATAAAGTTACCCCAGAATCGATGTTCAGTGGGTATGGTATGCATATATAGGTGAGCAATGCGGGTATTTACATCGTTCCTTCTTTTTTGCATTGAAAAACAGGTCAATGGATGTAATTTTTGCCATAATTGTTCGAAAAATTGCGATTTTTCATCAATTTTTCACGCCAATATTTGTTCATGAGGTGGTTGAAATAATAGTAACCCGCGCAAAAATAGTAGCCCTTAAAATACGGTATGCTAATTTTGGGCTTGAAATTAAAATTTTTGCTGGAA
Organism: Plectus parietinus; assembly: GCA_034700205.1. Classification (NCBI taxonomy): domain Eukaryota; kingdom Metazoa; phylum Nematoda; class Chromadorea; order Plectida; family Plectidae; genus Plectus; species Plectus parietinus. The sequence continues at coordinate 6,262 of JAQGCX010000098.1, forward strand.
AATGAAAATTTTGTATTGAAGTTTGAATTCCCGCGCAAAAAGTCCGTGACGTATGTCAAATATGTAATGGCAGACTTTGCGCAGGTATGAGCTCAAGTCAGGCGCGTAGCTAGAAACGAAAACTGGGGGGCCAGGCGCCTCTCCGGAAGGGTAAATCGAAAATTTTCAAATTTTCAAAATTCATTTTTTTCGAGCGCCCGAAAACCGGGGGAGCTGGTCGAAAAACCGGGGGGGGCCCAGGCCCCCTTCCCCCCTGGCTCAAGTGCTACTCACTGCAAAAGGGATTTGGCCGAACGAATGCCGCGGATGAGCAGGACATTGAGGATAAACAGAACGACGCAAGGTGCGACCATGAACACGCCGACTCGAAACAATTGCAGCGTATTGATCCAATTGCCGATGCCAACCAAATGGACGACATCCGTATATCCGACAATGCAAGTGGACTTCCAGCGGAATTGCGCAATTCCTCCATTCGTCCACTCCTGGCAACTGTGGTGCGCTGTGCGTGTTTCTTCGATCGCGTAAAACACCGTCCACATGCAAGGAAAAGCGCAGCACATTAATGCTGCCCGATGCACCGTCTTCTTTGTGAACCATTGCAGAGACTCCAGAGGGTACTGCACCGCAATGAACCTGCAATCTAGTTCAATGTCCTACGTCAACATAATAAATATATCGTCCATATTACGATTGTATTATGTCACCTGCCTTGGTCGAATTCTAGATCTGTTGCACAAAATTGTTAGTTGATTCAAAGCATATGTGGTACAAGAGTTTCCTTATTTGCTCAGCGATCAATGACCTTTGTGCTGCCAGCAATACTGCCATTAGAGTCGTAATCATGTTGGCAGTTGGTGGGAACACGACCATGGAGTAGCGATGAACGTAGCACAACCACAACGGCTGATCCCAGTCCAGCTTGTGCTGCAGAGTAAAATACCAAAGAGTAAAGGGCAGTGGGATAAGACTGGCCACCAGTGCCGACAGCGTCATTAACATGAGCAGGAAATTTGTGGACGTCTTCTGAAAGTATGTATTATTGAACAGCGCGAATGTGAGGCCAAAAAGAACACCATAGCTGTAGCTGCAAGGGGGAGGTTGGACCTCGGCCGGACCTTTTGGACCTTTTGGACCTTAAGGTCCGGGACCGCCCGCTCTCCGGGACCGCTCTCCGCATGTAAGAAGGGCCCCCCGACCGCCGTAAGAGACCCCCAGTTAGCCAAAAAGAGGAATCCAGCGATAAAATATATAATTTTTTGCCTCCGACGGTAAAAATTGCAAAAGCATTATGCCTCTGGCAGTAAAAAATGCAAAAATTTTGCCTTCGGCGGTATTCAGGGGCCCCTGAGGAAAAAAGGTCCAGGGCCCCCCGGACCCTTAAGCCGGGCCTGAGGGGGGGGGGTAGGTACCGTATTTTCGAGTGGGTTTTTGCCCGCGAATTTAAAAAACTCAAAAAATTTTCGTCACTACGTGGCAAAAACGTTTTTTTCGGAGGAAGGAGAGGACCTAGCCCTGGGTATGGGGGTACCCCCCTTAGCCCCCCTAGCTACGGCTATGGAGAACAGACCTTTCTGTTCGCGTGCAGTACGGCGACGACGATGCTATTCGTCACGGTAACGACAGCGACGAGCGCTGGATAGATTACGCCGTAGATGATTTGATTAGAGCTGTCTTGCTCAGAAGAAAAGTACGCCAGCTGAGGAAATGTTTCATACGCCACGAAACAGCTGTTCGTCTTTTCATCGAACCAGGAGTCGTTGATACACCACTCAGGCGTTATTATTCTCTCAGATCGGCAATCTTCTTCCATCAAATAACTGCGCTACGGATTAGCATCCGAAAAGAATACTTGGTCGAAGAAACGTAGTCTGCTTCACTTAAATAACCCGATGACAAGCTGATAGCGTTGTGCAATGCAGAGCCCGCTGTCACCGAACGGAACTGGTCGACAAGGCAATTCTCAGCCAGCACCGCTCTCACATTCGTTACCCCGCCCGAACGGCGCAACGAAACTGAATTCAGCTGTACTCCGACGAAAACGATTGGACGCCCAGTCGCATACGCAGAGGACCGTCAACGAGCGATGAGCGGTGGAGCATCGGCACTATACTGACTGGCTCTTCCGAGGAAGTGCCGTCGATCTGCAGGATACCCCTCGCAATCCGATCTAACCGATAAAATTTGCTTTGATTAAGCCGATAAAAAAAGCAACGTTTCTCATTAGCTCTTCCACTTTCTCTCCTGTCGCTGCGCCAGTTCGACAAGACAAAGCACTAGGAAGATGCTCAAGTAAGGGACTGTCCATAAATTACGTAACCCTTCCAGAGGGGGTAGAGACTCGGCAATTTACAAGAATGTATAACGCTGTAGCATATAGATCATCGATTGTTTGGGTTACGCGGAGGAGAGGTAATAAATGGCCAAAAACTGGGTTACGTAATTTATGGACAGCCCCTAAGTACGGTAACGGGCGTATGACACAGCAACACGACTAATGGTGCGAAGTGGTAGTAGAAAAGCGTGCCGGTTCGTTATTCTCAAATTAAGCAGAACGTTAAACGAATAGACGGCGAGCAATTGGACTGCACTTGAACCGAGGACCCAGAGGCATTGACGGCTTGGTGTCTAGAGACGGGATGGAAGAAGAATCCGCGGGACGGCGGGAGAGGGGTTAATTAAAGCGGATGAAGAAGAGGTGATCGATTGGGCGATGATGACGCGATGCTGCGTCGTCGCGCTGCAAGCGGTGTTCAATGGGCGAACAGCGGTTTATGCTAGTCCGGATGCCTGCGGCGATGAAGCAATGAAATGAACTGATTCAATCATAGAGAGCCGCTGCTGGCTGATTGTCGGCCCATCCGCAAGGACCGCATTAGGCGATCGAAGCAGCTCTAACTTGGCCACGTCGGCCATTTCCTGCAGGCAATTGATTTCTCCGGGAGTCGCGGTCGAACTGCCATCCGACGCGATCATCGGCGCTGTTTGTCCGTCGGTCCCGACTGTCCGTTCTTGTTGCGTCGAGGACTCGCTAGGACGATTGCTGGTCACCGCCCCGCGCGCCCAATCTTATTAAGCAGACAGTGGCATCGCGCTTGTTGTCCGTGTCGTGTGTGCCGATGCAATATCGCCGCCCGGTGACGACCGTCTCTCATTATTCCCCTGCTCCCGTTTCAGTCGAGCAGTGCTCATGGCCAACCACAACGATTCCTGCAATCAAACCAACCATCTCTTCGACGAGTACGACCACCAGTGCCTCGAGAACTTCAACTTGCAATTGCTTACCAATGTCAACTCGACCGAGTACGGCTTGCAAATGGTGATGTACGGAACGGTGTTCCCACTGCTTGTGGTGCTCGTGATCATCTCGAATTCGCTGGTGATCATGGTGCTGTCGAAGCACCACATGACCACGGCCACCAACATCGTGCTCATGTACATGACGATCACGGTTCTGCTGACGGGGCTAATTCCGCTGCCGTTCACGCTGTACTGGTACACATTCGGCAACCATTTGGCGTGGAGTCAGCCGATGTGGTTGTGTTTCGTGCATCGATACGGAATGGAAACTCTGCCGCGCATGCTCAATGGGATCACCACGCTGCTTACCGTGCTGCTGGCGGCTCAAAGGTTTGAAAACACGAGAGCCTTTGCGTTTCCAATTTCCAATTACATGCTAGCTTTGTCAGGTTCGTCAGCGTTCGCTACCCTCTGCAATCACTCAGACTGTGCACCACCGACCGTATCCGACGCTGGGCGATCGCGGCCGTCACCGTGACGACCGTCTGGGAGTTGCTTACCGCTATTGGCAACGTCCAGCAGCGACTCTATCACGAGCAGGCATTCGACTACGCCCAGCGCCGCTTCCGATGGAGAACCTGGTGCATTTGGAAGTACAGCGACTTTGTTGAGGACATCGGTGTGGACAAGTACAACCTGACGGTGCTCGTTGGTCGTGTGATCGTGTTCCATGTCGCGCCGTGCTTTGCACTGCTCGTTCTCAACGTTTTTCTCATCACCGGTATTCGGAGCGCCGGCGCGAACATGTAAGAAGGCATGAAATTAATCTCATGTGCTCCGTGCAAGTTTTAGGCCTCACCGCCATCTCCACCGTAATTCTGATCACAACCGGACGGACAGTCGAGCGACAACCATCATGTTAGTCGTCATCATATCAATGTTTCTTTTGGTCTGTATTTTCTTCAAGTCGACCATTAACATCCCCATGATTTTCAACATTTTTAGGTCAATATTCCTGTCGCATTTGAGATCATTCTATTGTGCATTGCCATTTCATTCGACAGTCATTCATTGCGAGCCTGGATTCAACCCCATCTGGTCATTCTGGTGCCGATCTGTAACATGACGCTGGTCGCCACCTACCCCATCAATTTCGCGATCTACCTGCTGATGTCGAATCAGTTCCGTCGGACATTGCGACGGATAATGACGGGTCATGGGCAGCTATTCGACAGCATCAGCAACATGAGTATGCGCAGTCGGAGTCACCACAGCGAGAGCATGCCGACGACGACGATGCCGACGACGACGACGACGTTGTCTTCAGACTGCACGTCACCTTCGTTCCATTACCGCCGTTCTTTCGGTGGACGCATGATGACCAGCAAAGGGTCGAGTTCTTTCCCCCGACCGGTTATACCCGGTTTGCCAGCTCAAGTTCGCAGTCGAAGTCGAACCCACACCGCTTTTTACGATGCATCAAAAATTCCCATTCTTCACGACCCTGCTATCGTTCAGGATCATCAAGTATAAATCGTCCACTGACGCCATGCCCTCGATTTCATTGGTTCATTTTATAACTGTCCAAATACGAATTGAGACATGTTGCTCATAATATTGACTTTAACTTTAGAGCCTGCTCATCGACAAGCAAGTGTCAAATGAGCTTGATTAGGTCACCAGAGATTTATTTGAGTTCTGCATGAGTTTATAATTGCGATTTAACTCATACAAGAATATGAGCTGCTATTTTGGTTTGCAAAAATGCAATCGATGAATCGAATGTACTGACGAAAGCGAGGATTTCTAGCAAATTTCAGTGTTTTTTGGCCTTCCCATTGCCGTCGCTTGCAGTGTGAATCAAGAATCTTATGTGTTGGTGAATTGAATGGATGCATATTACTTCTTCGACCTGATGGTTTTGCAAATCTGAGCTGGCGCAGCGTCGCATAGACCTTGTCGGCCTATTCATGGATTGCACTTTCACGGATATATCGTTCACTGTTAAAGTTACATAGATCGAGGGTTTATTACTGCATGTTTAGCGGGTAGATCGATGAGACTAGTTGTGAAGTTCAATTGACAAATGTGGCGAGAGGGCTTGAGTGAGTCAGTGAGTCAGTGAATTGTATCACATTAGTGTATCCCAATAGTATATCTCAAGACGGCGCAGAGTGGGCGACTAGAAAAAGGGGCGCACCGGTTGCTCCCCGTCGTAGGGGAACTCGTTCACTCGCATGGAGGCCAGAGCGCGGCGCATCAGGCCGTAGATCTGCTGGTAGTTGGGGGCGTCGTAGTAGCCGATCGACTCGATATAGCGCATGACGTCGACGTACTCGCGCGGATAGCCGCCGAACAGCTCCTTGGTGCCGATTTTGTTGGTGGTGCGGCAACGCTCCTTGTACCGGCCGACCTCCTCCTACTGCTGGACGTTGCACCACGGCAGCGCGCCCTTCGTCAGCTCCACCTGCTGGTACATCAACGTCTCGAGGTCGTCCTTCCGACTCAGCTCCATCGACTTGTGCTAGTGGATGGGCGCGTAGCGGACAGTGCCGCGGAAGCCGACCTTCTCTGCGAGGGGTGCCATCATCTCGGATGAACTTGCGGTACATCCCAAAGTCCAGGACGTACACCTTGCGCAGTTCGTTCCTCTCAGCTCTGCCCGGCTTGACGTCGCGGTGTAGGTGGCCGATGTTTTGCATGTCCTCGAGCTCCTCCAGGCACTGGATGCCGACGCCAATGGCGCAGCCCATGGACAGCTTCTGGTCGCGCGCCGCCTTGCGCAGGTCTTGCAGGGACTGGCCAACTATGGTCATGACGACGTAGTAGAAGTTGGCGAAGCGGCCCTTGCCGGCGATCTGGCAGAAGTGGCGACCATTGCGCTGGTTGATCTCCGTCAGCACGAACACCTCCATCATGAGCAGCTGCATCTTCTCGTCGGCGTCCTCGACTTTGAGCGCGTAGTCGGCGCCGTGGGAGTCGACCACCTTGTAGACGGCGCCGAACGCGCCCTCACCAAGCTTCTTCTCGACGCGGAACCGGTCGACCATCGTCCCGGGCTGCAGCTGCACTTTTTATTGCGCCATCTTGTCCCTTCGGCTCGGCTCGACCACTCGTCGCCTTGCGAACTTGACGAAATGACCATGTAAATCTCATTGCACCTTATGTCAATTCATTTTCTTCGTTATCCGGTACAAAAGTAAATGGGCAGAAATTGTTGAGCAAACAAGAACGTAAAGTAAAACCACCCCAGCTAAAATGGTGAGACATATTTTTGTACGAGAGCGTTGCTATTCAACGAATGATCAGGACAATTCAGAAATAGGCACATATTGATGTCCCGTCGATGACAGTACAGCTTTATAAACAAAAATGAACAGAACCAATCGTCACATTGCCCTTGCCAATGGGAAGATCGCGACGTAACTACGAGAGCGACTGGTGAAAAGTAGCGCATGGATGCGCGGCAATTGCAGTCATTGTTTGGGGGTTTTCGCACGGGGGCTTAGGGAGTGACGGCCGGTCCAGTCGAGTGCGATTGGGTGACAGTGGTTGCGCGACTTTGCTAGCGATCCCGATGGCGCGCTAATCTGATTGGTGCTACCTGCCGACGACAGAGCGAACGTACGTCGGTAGATTTTACGCGACAACATGTCGTTCGCCGAGGGGCTCGCCGAGGCCGACGCCTTCCCCAACGGGACCATCACCGACAGCGACGACACCCACTTGACCGTCAAGTACAGCGTCTACGTCGGTCTTGGTTTGATCGCGTCCATCGCCTGCTGTCTCCCCGTCGCCGCCATCCTGCGCAATCGCCATCTGCGTCTCAAGAAGGAGTATATTATCGTCATGGCGCTCACCTTCTCGGACTTTGTAGAAGCGTTCGCGACAACCTGGGCCGGCTCCTACCGCATGATCGGTCTGCGCAACGGCTGGGCCCACGATTCCGTACCCATCATCCATTGCGCGCAGTTCCCTCCGGTGCTACTTTGGCGTTGGTCTCAGACGAGTACTTCGTTCATGCTGCTCGTCGTCAGTCTCGACCGCTACTTCGCTGTCGCCGATCCTCTGCACTATTTTCAATACCGAGTAAGTTGCCGTGATCAGTGTTGTTTCTGTAAAGAATTTTCAAAGCCGGTAAAGTTAATAGTCGGTAAAATTTCGCTGAAAAATAGTAAAGTCGTAAAGTCGGTAACACGAACAAAATGTATGTCGGTAAAGTTAAAATCAAGTCGGTAAAAAAAAACTCGCAAAATTTGGTAAAATTTAGTCGGTAAATTTTGCTGAAACAACACTGATCGTGATTAGTGTTACCACGGGGCGGATGGTCCGGGGAGAACGGTACGGGGAGTACGGGGAATTTTTTCCTTCGGGGCGGCCGGTACGGGGAGTACGGGGAATTTTTTCGTCCGGAGCGAGCCGGTACAGGGAGTACGGGGTACCGTACCGTACCGTGGTAACACTAGCCGTGGTACAAACTCGCGATGACGACAAATGCTCACGTGTTTAGGCCAGGTATGCGCTGAAGATTGTGGGCGTGGCGTATGGGATCGGCGCTCTGCACTGGCTACTTGCGTGGATCGAACCATTGATGAACCTGAACGAGTACACATCGGCGCTGTGCGACGCGGCGGCGATAGCTCCGGTATTCTACACGTACTCCAAGTATCTGACGAGCATCGTCTCGCTGTCGAGCGTGGTGGTGTACGGAGTGGTAGTGGCGAAGTTGGAACAGCGTCTGGCGCTGCTTCAGGAATGCGTGGACGCGCGCGCACACAGCAGACAGGCGAAGATCCAGCGTCGACTGACCGTCACCTTCGGACTGATCAGCTTCTGCACTCTCATCTTTGACGCTATTCCCTGCGCCTGGGGCATGTACTTGTACACCCACACACTCTTCGACGGCGACGAGAGCATCTACTGCGGCAGCATCGCTCCCTACCTGTTCTTGCTCAACAAGGTCGACGCCGTCTGCAACGTCTTCATTGTCTTCTATCGTCACCAAGACATTCGACTTGCTCTCAAGTGCTTATTTCTCAATCGACCCATTTCGCCTAAATTCAGCCACATGGCCTACTTGCAAGCCTTGCAAGCCAGCAAAACAAGAAGACATCAACAACTTCTGCTCACATGTCCACATATTACAGACGAAACTAAAGCGTTGTAACGCAGATTTATCGTTTTGATAAATAATCAGAAGCGCGATGACAGGCCAGGTCGGGGCGGTCAAGCAAATGATGTACCGTGACAGCAGTGTGCACAAGTTTGAATGTCACGTTGGTTTGGTCGTGTGCATTGTTCTGGGACCTTCTTCTAACTATGGCCGAAATCGCTGAGTGGTCGACTATCTGCCGCGCGTCTCAACAGCGACGGTACGGTTACGGTCGCCATCGTCAACAATCCTCACAGTGCGATGGCGAATAAATCACCACCACTCCCTCCTGGACAATCGGCACACCAGCGCCGATAATCGAAGCAAAGTCTCACCAATTCGTGCGCCGACCTTAAACCAACTCGTACAACTGTACAATTTCACGAAGCACATCTATTTCTCGTTATAAATGCAACGGAACAGAAGGCAGATTAATTACAAGTATATGTGAGCACAATTGACCAATAAGAGTGAGCACAAATGACGAATACGATTCATACGCGCATTACTGCACCGAATGTCAAAGACCGACACAGTATTGAGTGGATCGGTTTGAGTTAATACTTGAAGTAAGATGAAAACTGCCAAGCAGTATGAGAAAAGTACCATCAAAATAATACCTGTATCACAATTTGACAAGACTCGAATCAAACATGAGGCAGCACAATAAGCACGAAATGAAAGGCGGTGTGAAAAACTGATGAAAACTGAGCGGTAAGAAGAAGAGCAGTGATGCACAATATACAATTACCATTTGAATATTTTGACGAAGGCGCTGTGTGGGCAGCGCCTGATCAAGAATTTGCGCCACTCGTTGAACACACAGAGCACGACGCCAACAATGGCGCAAAAGCCCCAGACGTGCGTAGGCGGCGGACTCGTCCCCATCACGTACTGCACGCCCGGCATGTAGACGAACAGGTTGATCATCAGCGTCTCGATCATGCACGCCACCACCGCCACCATGTTGGTGATGCCGTGACGAAAGATGGAGATCCGTCGCGTCGCGCACATCCACAAGTGGAACACCTGTAAGTGTAACAATCTGTTCAACAATAAACTCATAATTTTATTAAAGCTCAAGAGAGTACTGTAGAAAGCACCGTAACCCCAGAATTTTAGATCTGCAATAGTGACTAAATGTCGTTGTGGAACATTTACTAGAAATGGATTTAAATTATACAAAGTAATGATACTCATATAATAAATTCTGGATTTTGACAGCGCGCGACATTCAATTGAGGGGTGTTCGATCGATTTCCGGTTAAACATTAGAAAAATTCGGACTATACTACTGCCTTTCAACTGTCTTTCAACACAGTCAAGAAAGTTACCATTTCACAGTCATCTACATACTTCAGCGAATCCAAATTGTTAAAATACCGATTAATTTGGTTGCAATAAAATGCAACCGGTTGTTAGAAAAGTGTGATTGTACCTGAGACATGACAATAGTGATGTGCCAGGCGGCGGCGGCCTCGCCCATGATTTGCAACTGAGCGGACTCGGTGAAGACCAATCCGTTGCTCGTCAAGTTCTTGGCGCCCAAGGTCCAGTGATCGACGGCCGAAAATGCGATGTCGCCGATAGATAAGCCGTGATACCTGCAAACGCGATTGGTATGCGTTGAGGAGCAAAAGATCTTACCGAAAGACGCTGAGATAGGCGGCAAAACAGCCGGTCGTGACGATACAGCCGGCGAAAAGGTAGGAGTAGGCGAGCAGCGCCCCACCGACCAACTGAGCGTCGCGTTTTCGCGGCGGTCTTTTCATGATGTCCTGTTCACTCGGCTGATACGCCAGCGAGATCGCAGGCGCCAGCTCCGAACCCAAATCGATGCTCAGAATCTAAAGATCTATTCATATTATTTTACTCATAATTTCTTTGACGGTAAAGAGCGTACTGTAGAAAGCACCGGTACCCCAAATTTTAGATGTGCAACAGTGACTAAATGTCGAAATGGATTTAAATCATACGAAGTAATGTTACTCAATTCAATCAATTCTGGATTTCGACAGCGCGCAATATTCAATTGAAGGATTTTCGATCGATTTCCGGTTAACCGTTCGAAAAATTCGACAATATCGACCGGGCGATAAAAGCTTAAGCTGAGTCAATTTCAGTAAGCTGAGTTTAAATATTAGTAGCAATGACGACTTACTTGAAGCGAAGTGAGACCAACGGGGAAACCGAGTGTGACGTTGAGAATGATGGGAATGATTTCGGGGATGACATGAGTGAGCGTGTAGGCGATGGTCTTCTTGAGATTGTCGTAGAGCAGACGACCCTCTTCGATGCCCTTCACGATCGAAGAGAAGTTGCCATCCATCAGGATAATGTCGGTAGCCTGTTTGGCCAAGTCGCTGCCTGAAAATACCATATTTATCCTGATATAAGCCCGGGGCTCCTATCTTTCGATCCCTTTAAGAGTCCGAAATCCTCCACGACAGGTTTTGATCTCGATTCGATAAATTTTTCAATATTTTTGAGAAAAAAGCGAAAGCGAATGATGCAGAGCACTTCTTTATGCTAAAAAAACCTTCTTTTCTTAAAAATATGCTTTAAACAGCTTTAAACACAAAAACTCTTTTGTACGACAGCAGGCTTATATTAGAGAGGGGTCTTGTATAAGAATAAATACGGTATACAGCACTAAAAATTAAAAATTCTGGCACTGTTCGTTGCATTCTACCGTAATCAGGCCACAACGAAAACGTTTTCTCACCAACAATGTCGACGGCGATGCCGATGTCTGCTTTCTTCAACGCGGACACGTCTTGTATTCCGTTGCCGGTGGCGGCGACGATCTCTCCGCGTTTCTGGCACTGTTCGATGATCATCAATTTGTGCTCGGGGGTTGTGCGGGCGAAGACGATGTTCTTTTTCAGCAGGAGATCGTCCCACTGCTGAACCGTCAACGTCTGCAGCGACTGGCCGTGCACGATCGCACAGTCCACGTCCTTCTCCTCCACCACCTTCACCTGCATCCGTTCATGATCCTGCGGCTGAAGCAGAAATGCAGTTCACCCTATCATCAATGAATTTCGCAAGCACTGAACGATAAATGGCTCGAGGTTCGATATTCGCTTTGCTGACGGAAAACATTGATTTGAACGCAAACTCAGAACGCACTTTCAATGAAAAATTTCCATTAAGTTTTTCTGTGCCGTTTGGGTAAGATGAGCAAGGATATACCCCATCCGGCTGCTTTTCGGTAACTGACAGTTGGATCACGCAACGCCTCTTACTTTTGTGCTCCGACTGTACACAGCAAGCATAGGTGCCCATAGCCCCCCCAAACCGCTCCAAAGTGGGCGGAGTTTTGCGATCCCCCTCGAAAAAAATACGGTATATTGGGCAAAAATTTGAATTTTGCTGAATTCCCGCCCAAAATATCGTAATTTTGCCTAATTTGCATATGCAAATTTACGACCCCCTCGAATTTTGGACCTTAGTACTTGCGAGCCCCCCTCCAACCTCTGACCCCAAAGGCACCTATGATCAAGGGGTGTTTAGGCACTTCGATTAGTGTTTCTCCGTTGCAGGATGGAATGGCGCCTGCAGTGTGAGCGAATACACTGCGCCGTTTCTCAATCAGTCGTCGGCTCGGTTCAAGGTGACCAGCACGTGCGGTCACGTGATGAGCATCGACTTTCCGCCCAAGTTCAACAACTGGGAGCGCATCGACCCCGTCGAGCTGTTCTCCGCTCCCACCCAAAAGAACGAGGCCGCCCCCAAACTCCGTATGAACGATGTTGGTCGACCAATTCATCTGCCGATGATTTTCATCCTTCGCTTGATTACAGTATCTCGCATCGGAGGCGAAAGGGTGCGACTACTTGGTGTTGTGGCTGGATTGCGACAAAGAAGGCGAGAACATCTGTTTCGAAGTGATCGACGCCGTTCAGAGTGCAATGAACAAGCCACTCTCTGGCAACTTCATGGACAACGTATACAGGTGCTGTCTTGTCGTGCGATTGCTCTGTGATTATAGTCAGAATTTTTCGAACAGTTACCAGAAATCGATCAAACACCAATTAAATGTCGCGCGCTGTCAAAATCTAGATTTTATTGTATCAAGTATCATTATTTCGATTTAAATCCATTTCTAGTAAACGTCCACAACGACATTTAGTCACTATTGCACATCAAAAATTCTGGGGTTACGGTGCTTTCTGCAGTACGCTCTTTACCGTCAAAGAAATCATGAGTATAGTCGTTTGTTGTTCAGAGCGCACTTTTCGGCGATCACCGAGAAGGACATCAAGGCAGCGATGCGCACACTCGGTCGTCCGAACGAGAACGAATCTCTGTCTGTGGACGCGCGTCAAGAACTCGACCTGCGCATCGGCTGTTCCTTCACTCGCTTCCAAACACGACTGTTTCAGGTCGCTAATTGCATTCGCTTCCAAGTGAATGATCGAGTTTGTGTTTTAGGGAAAGTACGGCGACTTGGACAGCACGCTCATTTCGTTCGGTCCGTGCCAAACACCGACGTTGGGTTTCTGCGTGACACGGCACGACGAAATCGTTCAATTCAAACCGGAGCCTTACTGGGTGTTGCAAGTGCGACTGAAATTGAAGGAAGAAACTGAACTGAAACCAGAGTGGTCGCGCGGACGAATTTTCGATCGAGAAGTCTGTCAGATGTTTCTCGAACGAATAAAGGTCTTTCTTTCTTGTACCGTATTAACATTTGCCAATTGTCAAGTTTCAGCTGCACAAAGAAGCTGTTGTGGTGGACGTTTCGAAAAAGGAAAGTAAGAAAGAGCGACCATTGGCGTTGAACACGGTGGAATTGATGCGGGTGGCGAGCTCTGGCTTGGGTATCGGACCGGCCAGCGCCATGCAGCTGGCCGAGCAGCTCTACACGCGCGGCTACATCAGCTACCCGCGTACCGAAACCACATCTTATTCTACCAATTTCGATCTTCGCGGAACGCTGCAGCAGCAGACCAACAGTCGACAATGGGGCGACGTTGTCAAGCAGGTCAGTTATGATTGTCTGTTTTCATATACCGTATTTATTCCAATAAAAGTGCATGCGCTTTTATTTTTCGATTACCTTGGACCCCGCGCTTCTATTGGAGACTGCGCTTCTATTTTTCGATAACTTAATTATTTTTACTTTCATTAAAATTTCAACTAAGAATCCTCGAAATTCCCTTTTTTGTCATAAAAACCATACAAATTCTTGTATTTCGCTGATATCGGGTCATAAACTGATGAGAAGCAGCATTAAAACACGTCGTTTACACTCCACGAAGAACAAAAATTGTCTCTTTTGGGAGTACAAGTGTTCCAGTATTGGCCCCATGCGCTTCTATTGGAGACTGCGCTTTAATTAGAATAAATACGGTGCTGATTGTTGCGTATACAGGTTCTGGCTGAAGGAATAACTAAACCACGGAGTGGCGACGATAAAGGCGACCATCCGCCCATCACTCCGATGCGAGCTGATGACGGTCAATTGTCCGGAGGTCGGATTCGCTTTTGCACAAATGACCCAAAGAACTCTATTCAGATTTGGCTCGAGTTTACGAGTACATTGTGCAGCACTTCATAGCCACCGTAATGAAACCGTGTCGCTACTGGGTGACAACCGCACGGTGAATTTGATTCGTTTGCAAAGACATTTGGAATGACCATTGCTGGTGTAGGTTGACAATCGGTGACGAGGAGTTTTCGACCAGCGGCAAAGAGCTCATCGACGAGGGATTCACGGCTGTCATGCGCTGGCAGGGTATAGGCGAAGACGAACAACTGCCCGAAATAAAACGCGGCGACCGTCTGCCCGTCAAAGATCTGCGCATCGTCGAGCGTCTCACCAGTCCGCCCGACTATCTCACCGAGTCCGAGCTGATCACGCTCATGGAGAAGCACGGCATCGGCACTGACGCGTCCATCCCCGTCCACATCAACAATATTTCGCAGCGCAACTATGTTACCGTAAGCTGCTGAAACTATACTCGTTATTTCTACGAGAGTTAAGGGCTGAACAGACTTCAAACGGCCCGTTTTGAACGGTCCGTTTTACGACCAATTACCAAGAATATATAATTCATTCTTGGTAATTGGTTGGCAAAACGGGCCGTTGGAAGCCCTTTAACCGGATTTTGATGTTGTACCGTACACCGAAAACGTTTGCGACCAATTTCGTTGTGTGACCATTACCAGAAATGTTTGTTTCCTGCTCTTTATCGTAATTATAATTGATACTTAATGATATTTTAGCAGCGAAAATGATATTTTAGCGAAAATTGCTTTTTTCCCATGAACATCAATCTTTCTGTTTGAACAAAATTCAATTCGGTTAACTGTCATGGAAATTACGAGTAAATTGCTCATTGAATTCTGTCAAAACGATGCTGTTCGTTTAGGTGGAAGCTGGTCGGAAACTTATGCCAACCAAGCTTGGAGTCGCGTTAGTGCACGGGTATTTGAAAGTCGATCCTCAACTCGTGCTGCCCACCATGAGATCTGAAGTAGAAACTCAATTGACGCTCATCGCCAAAGGAGAAGCTGATTTTCTAGCTGTTAGTTGTTTCGTTTTACTTGCTGGCGAATGTATCGATCGCTTTTAGGTGAAAAATCACGCGCTGGAAAACTTTCGTCAAAAGTTCGTTTATTTTGTGGAAAATATCGCCTCCGTCGACGCATTGTTTGAAGGTACAAGTGTTATTTGTGCATTTCTTATGCGCTCAGTTTAGATTCATTCACGAGCTTGGCCGACGCTGGCAAACCGTTCAGCAAATGTGGCAAATGTCGTCGGTTCATGAAATTGGTTGCATCAAGACCGCAGCGACTACATTGTCCCCATTGCCAGGTACGGTAGTTGTCGTCGTGAAACGTAATCGATACGTCACTGGTGACTTAGGGGGGCATGGTTCCTAAGCTTGTTAGGTGGCTTAGGGGGGTCGAGGTGACTTAGGCTAGCATGTACACTGCTAAGCCTAAGCCTGAGCGTAAGCCAAAAAATAAGGGGTTGTGTGAGCGTAATTAATTACGTGTGGCGTATCGTCCCCGTGCAGTCGTATTGCTAATTTCTTGTGCATATTTCAGGACACATACTCGCTGCCGAATGCAAAAGATGGTCTGCTGAAGCTGCATGCGGAGAAAAAGTGTCCGTTAGACGACTTCGATCTGGTGTACTGGCAAGGGCCTGGTGGGAAACTGTCGCGTTCCTACGCGTTCTGTCCGTACTGCTACAACAACCCGCCGTTCCCTGGCATGAAGAAAGGACAAGGCTGCAACGAGTGCACTCATCCCGCTTGTCCGCACGCATTCAGGTGAGTGCGCAAAATGTGTCCATGATTATGCTGGTGTGTTGCAGCACACAAGGCGTCGTCAAATGTCCGCAAGCGTGCAGTGACGGATGGGGCGTGTTGGTGCTGGACCCGCAGTCCGCACCCAAGTGGCGTCTTTGTTGCAACAAGTGCGCCGTCGTGGTCGGTGTGTTCGACGGCGCGCAACGCGTCCGTGTGTCCAACAAGCAGTGCGACGACTGTGGGGCTCAGCTGCTTTCGGCCGAGTACAAAGAGGTAGTCTTCTGTTCAGGGTGTCCCAGAACCTTGTAGACACCTCTCTAACTTTTGACCGGGATAACCGAATTCGATGAAATTTTTCATGCATACATAGAAGTATGAAAGCTATTTTAATGATAAGTTCCAGCTCCAGCTAATCATCTTTACTTAGGTTGTCTGGGGCTTCACTGTCCAAAAGTGAAATTTTGGGTCAATTTTCAAGTTCCTAAAAGAATGCGAAAATGATACGTTTCCTGACTCAGTTTTTCATGCTGATCACGAATATGATCTCAGAATTTGGAAAAATTCTTCGTTAGTGAAAAAATTCGAAATCGTTTAAAACATTGTTTATGAAATTCTGAGATCAGATTCGTGATCAGCATGAAAAACTGAGTCAGGAAACGTATTATTTTCGCATTTTTTGAGGAACTTTAAAATTGATCAAAAATTTCACTTTAGGACAGTCAAGCCCCAGGCAACCTAAGTAAAGATAATTATTTATAGCTGAAACTTATCATTAAAGTAGCTTTCATACTTCTATGTGTGCATGAAAAATTTCATCGAATTCGGTTATCCCGGTCAAAAGTTAGAGGGGGGGGTGTCTACATGGTTCTGGGATACGCTGTATTTTGGTTCGTTTATGACAATATCTTCTGTGCAGGGCAAGACACCGCTGCCTGATTCGAAGACGTCGTACCTGGGCTGCGTATTTTGCGACGAGCAAGTGGCGGAAGTCGTCAACTTGAACCATGTGAATCGAACGGTTGATCAACGGAATCGACAGGAGGCGGCCTTGTCCAGAGGGCGCGGTCGGGGCAGAGGTCGAGGCAGAGGCAGGGGACGCGGCGTCGGTCGCCCACGCGAACGCGATTAGACATTTATTTACCCATTTGTAAACTATTATTCGCGGATGTTGGGCAATTGTTTCGGTCATGTTGCATATTAAAACGCGTGTTTATTCATCAACGTAAATACAGTCAATATTGAGCCAATTACAGGCAGGACTTGTTTTGGCATGCTGTACAAGGTCACATGCACAAACTGTCATAATTGCGCAGGTCAACATTGGCATAGATTTTCATTTTCGGGATCGGTGGATCACAAGGATTCACACAGGAGAAGAAAGACTGACGGGGTGAGATTAGATTGCATTCTACATGCGACTCTCAAAAAAACATATTTGCAACGCATAAAGAAACTTTTAAACATTTAATCAAGACGTTTCCTGCAGCATCATGAGTGCGTCAGTCGCCTCCTTGACGGGCGACGCTTCGATTGGCGATCCCTGTGCTGCATAGTAATCATTGTTTGCTCGACTCAGCGCGTTCTGCGCCAATCCGATTAGACGCGCCGCGTGCGAACTGTCTTTTGGATCGAAGTGGCTGTGGTATTCACCCAAATTCGATGGCATATGTTCGCCTGTCATCGCCGCTAGCCATGGATCCTGAAACGGCACAATCTCTATTTTAACTGCTTTAAAACTAAAATAAAATCTCGCGAGTCAAATTACATACTTATTCAAAACGAAACCATTTCACTACTGGAAGTTCCTATTCGTAATGTCAAATAAACAGTTAGAAGAATGCTACAATTTGTAAAATACTACATGTTTTCGTGATCATTATCGTATTTCTATCTTTTTTGATGTAGGGTATGTGTATGTGTATTCTCAGTATCCGTAGGCTTGTCGCTTATCCTGTTTAACTCGGGGGCTAGACATTGCCTGGCGTTTCGCCGAATAAAAGAAAAGTGGTGGTAAACATCGCAAGAGAGAGAGAGAGGCGCACCGCTTTGTGGAATGCGTCGCCTAACTGGTTGACGAAAGAGGCGGCGTGAATGACTGAGCGGTGTTTGTCGTCGATGGATAAATTGATGGGCTGCGACCAGTCGACGACGCGTTGGCCGTTGGAGACGGGTGCGAAGGCCGACTTGCGCAGCTCGATCGCGGCGGGCCCGGGCGGCGGCGCGACGGGCGGCGGAGGGAGCGGCGCGGACGTGATCTGGAAGTTTCGTCCGGGCGGCGGCGGCGGGTTCGGCCCGAGACTGCGATAATAGTCGGCACCCTTGTGTGGCACCAGCCCGTGCCAGACATCGGGTCGGCCGGCGGGCAGCATCGGGATGGACGCGGGCCGGTGGTACGCGTCGCGGAACACTTTGGCAGACGGCTGCGCGTCCATGCCCGTGTGAGCGTCGGGCGGGAGTGGGCGCTTCGTCGCTAGAGAGGGCGACGGGGCCATCTCCTCCACGTTGTTCGAATAGTGCCGTTTCCAGCTGTCCTTGTACTCTCTTTCGTAATGACGAGTGTGCTGCTGTAACAATTCTCTGGTCAGCGGCATTGCCGGTCGCAATTCGTACGCACTGTGCGACCTGAAGAATTTTTCATTTTTCATTTTTCTATCACTTATTTCTGGGGCCTGTTTCATAAAACTGTTCAGCTGTTGAGAATTGATAATTAAGGAACTGAGGCGCGCGCCGATTGGATAAAATTCAAAACTGACCAATGAGCGCGCGCCTCAATTCGTTAATTCTCCATTCTCAACAGCTCAACAGTTTAATGAAGCAGACGGTCCCAGATAAACGAAGGAAACCGGCATACCTGTGCACAATTTTAGCGGCGGTATCTTCGGCGATTGACGGTTCCTCGGGACTACTCGGGTGACTTTTTTCATGCGGCTGAATGACTTCTTGCTTGTCGGTGGGCATGGATCCGGAGCTTTCGTTCGACCTCTGAGTTCTCGGCTGACTCTGGAGGAGACGATGGACATTCTCCAAACAGTTGATCTGATTGTACGACAGAGGGCCAGAGCCTGAGCTGTCGGGCGGGGAGCCAGACATTTCTCCACCAGAACCATGGTGCTCCGGCGAACCGTTGCCGGCTGGATTGAGCGGAAATAGAGTCTGGAAAGTATAACCGATTACTGATCGCCCACCGCCGACCGCCGTACCTTGTGATGAACGCCACCTGTGACAACTAGATTTTCGACTAGGCGGTCGACGTAAGCGCCCAAATCGCGTCTTCGCGACGACCTCTGATTGGTGCTCGGGTCTGAGTGAGGAGGTGAACTGACGAGTGGTTCCAACACCGGTCTATTTTCTACATATGTGCACTGCTTATACTTCTGTCCTGAACGGCAGAGTGGATGGCCCGGCAGTTTGTGCGGCTTGTCCGACTTCCCCTGATGATGCGGAATCGGCTAAGACGTCCGATTAGCAAAGTTTTCAAAGATATTTCTTCATACCTGCGCAAGAATCCGACTAATCTCGAGTTCTGCAGTTTTCAACGCTTCGATAGATAATAGATTTCCATTGGTTTCCAAAGAACATTCGCCGAAGACGTCTTCGTTGCCTTCGGGATGGGCGCTAATGCGATGGTGACCGAAGATCATGTCCAATTTGCGCGTCCACGGGTTGAAGTAGGCCGACCACTCGGTCTCCACCGATACAAACGACCCATTGTGCGCGACGAGTCGGAATGGCTTGGTGCGAACGAGCCGCCCTCTGTGAGCAATCACTGAAAGAAAGAGACTCGTTGCGGAGACAGGGGCCTATTTCATAAAACTGTTGAGCTGGTTGAGAATTGAGGAACTGAGGCGCACGCCGATTGGCCAGTTTGAGGCGCATGCGGATTGGTCGATTTGAGGCGCACGCCGATTGGTCAGTTTGAGGCGCATGCCGATTGGTCGATTTGAGGCGCACGCCGATTGGTCAGTTTGAGGCGCATGCCGATTGGTCAGTTTGAGGCGCATGCCGATTGGTCGATTTGAGGCGCACGCCGATTGGTCAGTTTGAGGCGCACGCCGATTGGTCAGTTTTGAATTTCAACCAATGGGCGCGCGTCTCAATTTCTCAATTCTCAACAGCCGAACAGTTTAATGAAATAGGCCCCAGAACGACGGTGCCGCCGTACATTCGCAGTGGGCGTATCGCAGGATATCTACGTCATGGGCGTGGATGACTCTGAGCAGCGACCGGCCGAGTAGGTCGCAAGGGAGGTGGCCGATATAAGGCACAGCACTGAAACGTCAACTGGGTCATCGTCGTCACCCGGGACAACTGGCCGTGTCACTTGCCTAGAGTCGACGTGCAGCAGCGCACAAGTCGGACCGTGGCGAGTGGCGAATGTCATGGGACGGAAGGCATCCTTTGGTACTTCTACAACACACGTATGAGAACACAAAACGAGTGGACAGCGTACGCACTGGTATAAGCGCTGTTCAGCTGAAGGACGTAGATTTTGGCGGAATGAGATCCGGGCGTATGTTTGGTCGAGTCGCAGCGGAACTCGACGAGCAGTTCGCAGGCGGCGCGCCGGTCGGTGCCGCTGCAAAATGTCCGCGATAGACGCGACCAATTGGCGAGCAGACGCGAAAAACGAATACCAGAGAATGCGGGCGAATAGTTTGCGCCGGTCATTGCCGGCGCCCGCCGCACTGGCGACCAACAACTGGGTGCCGCCGTCAGCCAACGCGTCGAAAAAACAACGACCGATCCGCAAGTGCTGCAATCGGCACGAAACGGTCAATTGATGTCCGTCCATTCCCACGCTATCCACTACTACCTCGAAATCAAACAGATCGCTCGCAACTTTGCGCACGTCCACGATGACGCCGTCCGGCAGCGACACCTTGACAGTCACAAGAAGGCGGTCGTTGAAGTCGGGCGCCATCGACCAAGCATCGTCGGAGAAAGACGCAGCTTCGTACGAATCAGGCCACGCATCGACCACGGTGACTGTTCGGTCGGTAGAAGACGACTCGCGAGTGGCAGACTCCGACGTCTCGCCATGAGCGGTGGTGGAGCGCAGCAGTTGGAGCGTCTTGTGCAACGCCTCGACGGTGCCAATCTTGGCCTCGACGTGCTCGCGTTCGCCGATGAACTGTCGAATCTCCTTGTGACATTGTTGGAGCAGACGTTTCTTGGCGGCCTTATCGAGCTGGTGAGCAGTGTTCTCTCCCTGAACAACGGTGGGACGAAGGACGACAGAGGTGGACTGTAGAGGCGGTCTGGGTCTGGACGGGTCGTGGTGGTCGGCCATCGAGGAGTGGACTGAGGGGAGAGACTGCTGGCGGTAGAGCAAGAGCGTGCCCATGGTCGGCGCCTGTGCCAAGCACGGCGCCCGCGAAAGGAAGTCGCCGTGCGAGAGGTGACGCCGCGCGCAGGCAGTAATGAGTCCCGACGCCCGGCACGGATCGACAGCGTCGACACCGACGCCCGAAGGGGTCACCGCGGACGTGCGTGCGAGTCGCCGCCGCACAACGTCGTCTTGCGTCGGTCACGGTTACGCGCACGCAGATTCGAATGGCGCCGCCCAGCACCTGTACGCTCCTCCCTCCCCATCCATCCACTTCCAACAAGCTCAGCAACAAGCTTCACGCTACCCCACGCTTCCTCCCACAGCTTGTCAATCGCGCGGCGTCGCGTGGGGTGGCGGAGAACGACTCTCCGACCGCACAAGTAGGACGCCGATAAGGTGCTGACGACCTTGTAACAGTTTGTTCTTGGCGCTGCTGACCCAGTCGCGGCAGACACCGCGCGGTCGCCTCGTTCGCGGCCGACTGACCTCCGTCGAAAGCGAATCGCCGACCGCACCGGGTCGTGTCAGTCGTTTTCCGCGTCGCGCCGCCCACAATGCTGCGCACAGGTGACACCACAAATCTCGCAAACAACTCGATTTATCTCCGCCTCTCCGACGCCGAACCAACAAGGCAACAACCCCATTGTTCATCTGGACACCACACACGCGTTTTTATCGGACAACTAAGAATAATCTTCTTCTTCTTCTTCTACAGTACTCAACTATTTCATATCTAGCGTCTAATCGACTAACGATGGTAACATATACTACCAGTGAGGGAGAATTAGAATTTCTGAACGTATCATAGGTGTACCTGGGGGAGGGTTACCCCCAAACCGGTCCATAGTGAGCAAAGTTTTACGACCCCCCCCCTCGAAAAAATACGGTATTTAGGCGCGAAAATTCAAATTTTAGTACTAAAATTTGAATTCCCGCCTAGGTCCTGGCACGAAATCCCATT
>JAQGCX010000099.1:0-28087 GCA_034700205.1 Plectus parietinus
TTTGTGCCTCTGTTATCAAGAAAACGTCACTTAATGTTGTGTACTCAGCGACAAGCTGTCGCGTCAAGCTGGTTGTTGTCGGCAACTCCAAAACGAAGAGTAGGGAAAGTTTACTAATGACAGAACAGCAAATTGACTCTGAAATGTTAAATATATTTTTGCGCTGGAGCTAGTAATAGGGGAGGGGTAATATACTGTATTGATACAGCAACAGAAACAAGACACTTTTCCCCATATATTTAAGGAGAATAAGCTCTGCTTGCGCGATTGCGCAATACAGTAGATAGGATTCAATTATTAAGGTGTATTCTGGAATATGAATCCTACACTTATTGTTTTAGATGTCGGAAGTTAATTGAAAGTTGTTATGTTTTGAATGGCCTGTAACAAAAAGGTAGCGCCCACATGCACTGCAGAATGGGGAGACACTGTGATTGGTTGCTTTGCACATCACTATCATACCGAGCAGGTGGGCATTGGAAGATAGCACTTGATCATTTAGACAACTTTGTGCAGGCTCAGCTAGTGCCTTTGCAAACAGCGTGAAGTTTATCAGTGCTACGAGGTTCAAGATGTGCTTTTGTAACATGGAATTTTGGTTCCAACACCCAAATGAAAGTGTTACTGGAATATTTTAGTGAATGCTCTTGTAAATGAACCCTTCACCCATGTCACAGCACTTTTCTGACTTGCCATCAACTTCCTCAGCTGCTGAAAATATCAGCCATCAGTCCAATTATATACGAAAAGAACAATATCATTCATTCGTAGACGATTGTCAGTACAATCTTGACCATCAGTACTCTCATTGGAGAGCAAATGGATGGGGATCTTCACCAATTTGCATTCCTGAAGCAATCGAAGTCTCTGAGAAATGGTTCATCCGACCAACTGATGAAAATGCTTCTGATTTTGGCCAAAGCGCCGTCCATAGACAGGGCGAAAAGTTACGAGCTGATAAAGCTGAAAGAATGGTGCTCGCTGCGTTTCAGCGCTCAAAAATTGGAGGAATACTTATTCAGGATTTCGACATGGGAACGCTGTGGAAGAAGTTATCAAAACACGCTTCATGGTTCGAGCCGGCTGTGTGGAATAATTTACGAATGTTTGTGCGTAAGTGATTCAAATAGTTTTCTGCTACAGGTATTTACAGTAAACCGAATTAGAAAAATTTCTTTTTTGAATAATTATCTTATAGTATTCAAATTTGAACCAAAACTTTTCGTTTATCAACCTGGGCCGCAAGTGCCGTTTACTTTCCGTGTATCGGCATATAATTTTCTGTTTAAAAACTTTGATTTACACAGAACAACAGCATGGGAGGAGAGAGGAGGTAATGAACAGTGTTGTTTCGGTAACGTTATTTTTTAGTCGATAAAGTAAAGTTGGTAAAAGTTCCGCAAAAGTAAAGTCGGTTAAGTAAAGTCGGTGGAGTAAAAGTCAGTAAAGTCAGTAAAGTCGGCAAGGTGTTATTATTATATTAAGGTATACAAAATGTTCCGGGTGGGGTGGCTGACTCACCGATATACACCAGCAGCCAAATCCCAATAATTTTTTGTATAAAGCGTTGCTGTATGTGTGATCATTAGCTTTCTGCACTCTCTTGTGATGTCATTGCAGGGGATTCATTTTGTGCGTGCTTTCCACCTCTCGTAACCTCCTCGCGTCACGAATAACTGACGTCACTATTGTGGTTATAGTTGCCTGCTTATATCACATTTACTTTACTGACTTTACCGACTTTACCGGCTAAAAAAACAAAGGTAGAATTAGTGAAATAGTCGACAAAGTAAAAGTCGGTAAAGTAAAACTGGATATAGTTGGTAAAGTCGGTAAAGTAAAGTAGGTAGTATACCGAAACAACACTGGTAATGAAGCATATAGAAAATCGGCAATGAAGGAATTCTCTATGAAATTTCTTAAAATTAAGTTATAAATAATTGGTACAGTATATTGAACTATGCTATTATTAATGACCTCTCTACCTTTCGGCTTCTTTATGGGAGCTCTGGCCTCCGCCTCTCGACTTTTTTACGGGAGTTTTATGGGAACTGTACAGTATTGTTTTAGAAAACAGCAAGGAAAACGGAAACAGCCGCAAAAGCCAATCTTTTCAAATCGATTCTCTTCTTTTTCATCCTGAACTTGGCATCGTAATCTTGGACACAAAATCACTAGACCTCAGCAGTCAAAAACCTGCAGTAAAAACAATTAATAGTCATTACACAAAAGCAAGAACACAAGTGGAGAATACAAAGCGCAGATTTCTCGACGTATATCAGATTTTGATGAACTCAGAATGCACTGTCGGCATTAGCCTTGTTCTTTGTTTCCCTAATGCTGGCAAGGAAAACTTCCCCTATAACGCGCAATGCCCCGTACTCGACAAAGATGACTTGTCGAAACCGCACTGGTTCCATGAATTGTGGCAAGCAAGAATCCTATCCATACGTGAACTGATCGGGAGCCAGCCTAATTTTTATTTAGACTCTACATTCTGTCGCTTTATCGCGATCGCCTATGGCTATCGAGCCGCAAAGTTCACATCGGCTGGAAGCAATGCAATGGAAATCCATCGCATGATAAGTATGCAACAGAGTTGTCAGCACCTGAAACACAAACGTGAGACTATGACGCCCGTATTTCTCAACTCTGAACAGCTGAAAGCATACGAAATTGCGGTTCAACAAATTAAACGAGGGGATCAAAACACAACAGATCAACTTGCTCCGAATCGCGACCAGCAAAGAGATCCAGAACATGCTCCAATTCATGGTCAAGATTACTATTACGATTCGGATAATGTAATTCCCAAAAAGAATCTCATTATTTTTGGTCCGCCCGGATCGGGAAAAACCCTGCTAATCATGCTTCTGGCCAAAAAGGCCGCCAAAATGGAACGTCCTGGGAGAGTTCTCATCTTTGTACCAACAAATTCATTGGCGAAGATGTACAAGAAATTCTTTGAAGCCAATAAAGGTAGCCAAAAACGACCGATTATAATCAATCCATTGATCAAGGACATAAAGAAAGCTGCTGGAACAGACAGTTATGACGACGTATTCGCCGATGAGGATTTAAGTGGTGCCTGGATTACACGCACACGTCGACCAAAAGCGACCACAATTATAGCCATTACAATTGGTCGATTTTACGATCCAACAGCAGCGCTGCGCGCTAAAGAGCAGTTGGAAAAGCGGCTCGGAAAAGAAAGTTACCACTTTTTTCAACTCAAAACTGTCATGCGAAATACAAAGAACATTAGTGATTTCTGTGGAAAATATCAGCCTCTGGACAAACCAATTGTGATTGGACATAACATTCAGGGCAGGACCGTGGAAGAGCACAAGATTGAGGGAATGGAAAGTGCCTGTCGATTGATATGTGCGCGTATTGAACAACTGCTGAAGAAACCGTTAGTTTTGTCAGATAAACAAATGCAGCGACAGCATATTGCTGTGATTATCTCCCACGAACCTGTGAACAGTCAAATTCAGCAGATTAAAAATCATTTGCGACACTACGGCATCAAGTCTGGTTCTATTGTAGAGCAGCTTGAGAGTTCCAATGAAGTTTTTGACATAGAAAACGTGGACAATACTTTGGTGGCGGTCGACTGCAGCACCAACGTGCTGTCCTATGAATGGTGCATTGTATTTGTAATCGACGCCTCCAACTGCTACTATTCGAAACATTTGACTCATCCTATTATTTCTTGCTCGCGCGCCATTAGCGCGCTCATCGTCATCAGCACAGTTGTCTGCCATTCGCAGGGGTATTTTTGGGGCTGTGGGAAACTTCGTCATGCAATTATCAGCTCGGGAAGACAACAGGTAAGCCTAGCTGGTGGTCAGCAAAGACGTGAAAATTTTCTGCGCGAATCATGGGCGACAAATACGATAATCTGCAGTTCAAAGCTAGTGCGCTTGCCAGCATATTTACTATTTCTGGCAATTGCACTGACAACGCTTTTTCTTCCGATCGATTGGTTTGATTTCTCTTTCAAAGCGTTCGTTATTTTTCTTGTCTTTTTCAACTTTCTACTTCTCGTTGTCGTTGAAAACTATGTGGAACTGAAGCCGCCAAAATTGATCATATTCATCAGGATTTTAGGCGTAGTCTTAACCTTAGCAACTTTGACATGTACAGTAGCATTCTACGGTTTTATCGGATTAGCGAAAATGTGTGGCTTGTCATTGTTCCTGTTCTTGCCCTTACATGGAACCACATTGGCAGCTTTGGAACATCAACGACAGGCTGGTCACATGTTGTGGTATTCTCTAAATTATGTTTTTAATCCAGCTATTATTGTCGGATGTCTGTATGCTTGTGAATTTAAATTTCCTTTTGCCATGGCTGTGTCATTTGAGCTAACTGTCATGCTCCTGGCTTATACATTCATTACTGTGATTGAACTATTAGAATGTACAATTATTTTTTCATAAAGCTTTAATTTGTTGTTGTTTAAGAACAGGAAAACAATAAGTGTAGGGTTCGTATTCCAAAATAACCTAATAATTGAATCCTATCTGCCGTATTGCGCAATCGCGCAAGCAAATTTTTGCTTATTTTCCATAAATATATTGTTTTGTTTCTATTGCTGTACCAATCAGTGTTAAATTATGACAGGTCAAAGTCCAAGCGTTAGATTCAGGTCAAATTTAATTTTTGTAAAATCGGAAAGTCAGAGTCGGGTCATAATTACTGTCTAAAGTCAGTGTCATAATTAGGTCTTAACTTAGTCTGAATTAGCCAAAATTTGCACTTTATTGGAAGTCAGTATTGAAGTGTCATAATTAAAGTCATAAGTCCAGTATGACTCTAATTATGACACTTCAATACTGACTTCAATAAAGTGCAAATGTTGGCTAATTCAAATTAAGTTAAGACCAAATTATGACACTGACGCTTTGACTTTGACCTGAGACAATTAACACTGGTACAGACAGGCCAGCATACCTGTTGCGGGAGTGCAGCAAAGGTATAAATAGACTTACGCGGGGGTCAGAGATGTTCTTTGCATGGCAATTGTCCTTGTTGATGTTGTTGAAAATAAAATGTTTGCTGGAGATGCGGTAGTTGATAGTGACACTGACGTTGTTGCATCAACTGTGGTCTTCTTTGTTTTCTTTGTTATCTTTGTCGACGCAGTCAACGTACTACTTGAAATTGGCAGATTTGTACTCGAACTTAACGTCATCTTTTTTGTTGAACTGTGAGTTGAAGTAGGCGTTGTTGTGCTGGTTGACGTCGAATTTGCGAAAGTCGTTTGTGCACTTGAACTGGAACTTAGTGGTGTATTTGAAGTCGGAGTAGCACTACTCGTTGTTCTTGATTCTGTAGACGTTGAAGTAGTGCTTTTAATAGAAGTTATTCTGGATGACGAAGTAGTTGATATTGATAAAGTTGTACTCAATTTGGTTGTGGTCGGTGTACTTGTTGTAGGTGTGATTGTAGTGGTTGTTGAGGTAGTGCTCGATGTCGATGTTGGTAATGTTGTGCTCGACGCTATTGTAATTTGTGTGGTTGTTGAACTTGGTGCGGTTGTACTCGATGCGGATGTGTAGGTCGGTAAAGTTGTGCTCGATGTAGTTGCAATTGATGTAGATGTGGCGGTTGCGGTTGATGTTAGTAATGTTGTGCTTGATGAAGTTGAAGACGGTGTGCTTGTTGTTAATTTAGTTGTTGTAGTTGGTGAGGTTGTGGTTGATGTGGTTGTTGTAGTTGGTGTGGTTGTGGTAAAGGTGAATGATGATGTTGGTAATGTTGTACTCGATGAAGCTGGTGTTGGTGTGCTTGTGGTTGATGTGGTTGTTGTAGTTGGTGAGGTTGTGGTAAAGGTGGATGATGATATTGGTAATGTTGTACTCGATGAAGCTGGTGTTGGTGTGTTTGTGGTTGATGTGGTTGTTGTAATTGGTGAGGTTGTGGTATATGTGGATGATGATGTTGGTAATGTTGTACTTGATGATATTGGTAATGTTGTACTCGATGAAGTTGGTGTTGGTGTGCTTGTGGTTGATGTTGTTGTTGTAGTTGGTAAAGTTGTGCTCGATGAAGTTGGTGTTGGTATGCTTGTGGTTGATGTGGTTGTTGTAGTTGATAATGTTGTTCTCAATGAAGTTGGTGTTGGTGTGCTTGTGGTTGATGTGGTTGTTGTAATTGGTGAGGTTGTGGTATATGTGGATGATGATGTTGGTAAGGTTGTGCTCGATGAAGTTGGTGTTGGTGTGCTTGTGGTTGATGTGGTTGTTGTAGTTGGTGAGGTTGTGCTCGATTTGGTTGTCGTTGTCGATGATGTGGTAGTTGGTATTGTTGTGGTTAATGTTGTTGTTGTTGGTACTGTTGTCGTTGAAGTTGTGGTAATGGAAGAAGTGGTAATGGTTGATGTCGTTAATGGTTGTGTTGTGGTTGACTTAGTTATGGTTGGCGTTGTTGTAGTTGTTGACGTGGCAGAACTTGTTATTAATGGTTTCGTTGTTGTACTTGTCATGCTTGTTGAAGAAGTCGTAGTTGGCGTTGATGTGGCTGTGCTACTTGTAAAAGTACTTGTTGAAGTTGAAGTTGATGTTGGAGTTGTGACTGAACTTGTGCTGCTTGTTGGTGAGAAGAAACTTGTTGAAGTCGTTGGCATTTTAGTGGTTGAGCTGGTTGATGTTGTTCGTGGTGTGCTTGTAGTTGTTGTGGGTGGCTTAGTCGTGACGGTGCTCGAAGTTGTCGATGATGGTAGAGTTGTTGTTATTGTTGTCGTGGGAAGTACTGTTGTTGTTAACAACGGGGTTGCGATTGTTGTGGTTATAGGAAATGTCGTTGTTGGAACATTCGTTTTTGTGGTTGTTGGCAGATTTGTTCCTGTAGTTGTGGGAGCATTCGTTATTGTGGTTGTTGGCAGGTTTGTTCCTGTAGTTGTTGGAGCATACGTTATTGTGGTTGTTGGCGGTAGTATTGTTGGTGGTGTAGTTGTTGGAGGCAGTGCTGTTGTTGTTGGTGGTGGTGTTGTTGGCGATGTTGTTGTTGGATGTGTTGGTGTTGCTGTGGTTGTTGGCAGTAATGTTGTTGGCGGTGTTGTTGTTGGAGGTGTTGTTGGAGGTAGTGTTGTTACAACCGTGGTGGTCGTAGGAGCTCGTGTCGTCATGTTGCAGTACATTCCCGTGGAGTTGTCTGGACATAAACACCACTGCGGATATTGAAAGGTGTTTGTCGTGTCATCATAATAAGTCCTAGCCTGACAAGTGCCACCGTACTGGCACGGAAGAGAGCAAGTCTGGTTGCAGAATTGTCCAATGTATGGAGAAGTACATGAGCAGAGTTGGGGGTAAAGGGGGGTCGGTGATGAATATGGCCACGTTTGCTGCACAGCACAAACTCCGTTGGCTCCGCAATTGAGCGAACACGTTTGATCGCAGTATGTGCCGATCCAAGGGCTGACACAATTACACACGCTCACATCGCTTAAGAAGTAGAATCGAAACACTGAGTCACAAGTGCCACCGTTTTGGCAGCCTGTTCCGCATGTTTGGGCCGATATCGTTTCTATCGTCGTGAGAAATAGGGTTAACATAAGGAGTCTTCTCATGATTGACTGATGTGGTGAGCCGGACAGATGACAGATGATTGGGACACTAAAATGTGTCTAATATATACTCTATATATATTTACACGTGTGCTGCAACCAGAACGTTCAGTGAGTTCAATGACAAAACTTTTTCGAGAGAGTCTTTGTTAATTTCTAGTCGATATTTTGCAACAAAAGGGTATCAGCTCCGGAGAATATTGCTCTATCGGGCGTATCTGATTTGTCCCATTCGAAAGTCGTCGATTTGAGCATAACTTGTTTAAAAGTTGCATTCAAAGTACAATGCTAGCAGTATTTAGACTACGAATTGAACAAAAGCGGCTCGCTTGACAAAACTTTCTTTGAACTTTCTTTCAAAATGCGCAGCAGACGCGGAAGATTCGCCCAGAATGCGAGCAACGAACAACGAAGGAAATACGCAAATGATGAAAATAAATCATTGTGAAACGACAATGCAAACGATGAATTATATATGGGGAAGAAGGGAAGTTCCTCGTGCTCGGGTGCTCGTTGACGTCAGTAAAAAGGGACATCGAGCACGTGGTTCTCGCACGAGTTGATCGACAGTAGACTAATTCACGCTCAGTTCACATCTCACCGACGCAAAAGAAAGAACAATACGCTTGCACATGTTTGACAAACGGCTTGGCGATGTTTCAGAAATTCTGGACTGAGCCGAGACAATGTGATTGCTTGATTATGCATCGGAAAAGCGTCTGGTCCGCACGTCTCAATTACACACTAGCCTATACTGGTCATGCGAGCACGGTTCGGTTTCCGACTACTTTGGAAAAAGTTGCAAATGTATGTATGTAGCTTGCTCTCGGTCCAGTACACTATCATCTTCTTACTGCGACCACTCGACATACAGGATGGGTGGAAAGTAACGCATGGCTTTGTTTTCTGAATAACTCCCCCAAATATGCTGAAACTTGGTAGTTTTGTTCATATCCTTTTGCGAATTTTTTAAAACAAAAAATCATTAAATTTGGTCACAGTGACACTAAGATATGACACATGATATTGAAAGCGTGGTATTGTCGCGAACACACCAGTTCGCGCAACGGAATAACACGGTGCTGCACGGCGGAATGCGACCAGAACCGCAAGGGTGCGCGTTTTGTGTGAGAAAACATTTCATTAAAATAAAGTGTCGAATTTCACTTTGATTTTTATTTGCCAAAAAATGGCTCTTGAAGATTTATCAGTGCAAGATTGAGCACAAATTGTTGTCATTCAAATGACGAACATTGACTCGCATGATGTGATCTTGTTTCTGACGCTTTGGAGCGGTGTTTTTGTTGTCAAATAGATGTGAGCATTTTGCTATTCGCTGCCACTCCTTCCATTCCGCGCAGCACCGTATTCCATTGCATGAACTAGCGATGATCGTGTAAAACCACACATTAACTAAGATGAGTCATATCTCAAATTTAATAATTTTTTGTCAAAAACAATTCGCAAAAGTAAATTAACAAAACTATCAAGTTTCAGCATGTTCCATGCATTTCAACCGGAATTATTCAAAAAACAAAACCATGCGTTTCTTTCCCCCTACCAAAAAAAAGGCATTTCCCGACTTTCACTGCACAAAATGGAGGCAGAAAAATAAATTTCTGACGTCGCACACACAGCGATACGTACTATCTTATAATCAACCTTTTGTACTGGGTAAAGAAGAATGGGAAGGTGACATCATAACCTAATTCAAATGGTTTCTAAATGACGTTTTCTTTGTCAAAGACGAGTCTCAATTGCTGTTGACATGCTGTAAGCGGATAGTCGGACATGTGAGAAGATCGATCCAACTTTGCCAAACTTGCATGTTCTGCTGATAAGAATTGAGCTGCGTCGTCTCGTCTAGCACGCCTGCTCTCCTTTTTACTTACTCTCAATCGCAGTGTGCTGTACTCAACCTGTTATTTGCTGTAAAACACCGCACAACTTCTCACTATATCTATTGAAAAACTGTTTTGGTCACCTTACAGACAATCTCAAGACAATAACATCATTTTATTTAGTCCTACTTCATTGTTTTCTTGAAAGCTGAACTATTACTTGATTGAGCGTTAAGGAGATGTCGGAGAGTGACAGATCTACGGTAATCCATATTTTCTTCGATGGCAATGATTCGGAAACAGAATCCGACAAAGAAGAAGAAAATTTCTCTCACAAAGAATCAGACGAACGTGGTAGCATTCAATTAACAATTGGCTCTACCGCGGATTATGACGGATCCGAAGTAACTGGTCCCGAATCCTTATTGCCCATTGCGAATCAAAGCCGTAATGCACAATCCGACAAAGAAATAGATCAGTTGTTACCGTCAGAATGCGATGAAGGTCTGAGCAGCGTTCGAGAGGGGTCCATTGGCTTCTCCGTCTTCACTACGCCTTTTCCTGCCAGTCACCAAAATTTTCAATCAGAATATGAATACGACTTGAGCGAAACTCATTCCATTCATGCACCGCTCACGAAAAGAAAC
Source organism: Plectus parietinus (assembly GCA_034700205.1). NCBI lineage: Eukaryota > Metazoa > Nematoda > Chromadorea > Plectida > Plectidae > Plectus > Plectus parietinus. The sequence goes on from JAQGCX010000099.1 coordinate 10,062, forward strand.
GAAAAAGTGGATCGCACTTGTTGCCAACCAGCTTGGTTAATTACCATGGTTGCTTTTCTTGCGGTCTTATTATTGTTCGCCACCGCTGCGATTGTTTATTTGTCAAATAGAGGAACACTGCCTTCGCCAAGAACCCCAGATTTGCTTACATTACCAACCGTACCATTACCAACCGTATCATATGGTATTCCATTCAAAAAGAAAGATATCAACAAATCTACTGCAATCAAAATGAAAGACGCCGTAATAACCAACGACAACTTCAATGGAGCAGTGATAATTTCAAGCTGGGACAAACAAGAACAACGACTGACATCTCTGCCGATCGATGCGAAATCTTTGAAACCCATGTCCAACTTCAGTTCGACGCCAATCTGGCCGTACCACCAATGTACGACGTGCAGTCAAAGGTCGAGCGATATTTACTGCTGCTCCAACCACTGCCATCCCAGCCAGGAAACTTACTGCATTGGCTCCATCAACAATGGCACCATGGAATTCAATGTATCCACCTCCTACCCTGATTTTTGCGGCTCATGGCGCTTCTCAAAGTCGTCCTTCATGTTTTGTGTCAAGTTTTCAGATGCTAAATACGCCATTTACAGTCGGAAAACAAGAATACAATTGGAATTTGGCTCTTCCTTTCCGAAAAATGTTCCTCTTTTGGCAGTGGATATGCCATTAGCAACTCAATTGAATATTCTCGGCCATAACATCGACGGACAGTATCTGATGGCCACATTTGATCGAAACGGAAAGAAATTTGTTTTCGTTAAAAGTTCGATTCTGATGGGCGGCGACGGATTTGTGCACGACAGTTCATCTTTACTCTGCACGGACTCGACGCTCTCCTACCACGCCGTACTCAGCTACAAAACGAACGATTCTAAGAAAAACGATTTGCGTTGGGATTTGACAGTGTTCTCAGCAACGACAATGAAAAGAAAGTACTATACGAGCGAAACTACAGCAAATGCCAGCGGGGCTGTGGAGCTCGTGTGCTCTAACAATCAGTCGGTTACTGTATTTGTCGCTCAGAACTCGGCAGTCACCGATCAAGTTGCAATTCTGAAATATTCCTTCGCATTGTAATGAAAATCCAAAGGGCGCGGTACATTGAATCGCAATCAAAAATATCCAAGAGGTCGAACCTGAAAAAATCATCTTGTCATATTTAACATTTTCGTTGCTCATTTTTTTTGTTTGCTTTCTGTCGGTTTGTCATCTGATTCTGATATTTCTGTAAATGAGACGAAAGTCATATTTTTGCCGACTTTCACTGGACAAAATGCAGGCAGAAAAATAGATTTCTGACATCGCACGCCCAAATGATACGTAGTTAGATAGCAGCCACAGCGCTGTGCAGGATTACGATTGCATCTTATAATCAACCTTTTGTACTTCGATAAAGAGAAACGAGAAAGTAACACCCTAACCTAATTCAAATGGTTTCTAAATGACGTTCTCTTTGTCTAAGACGAGTCTTCATTGTTGCTGACATGCTGAAAGCGGATAGTGGGACATGTTATAAGATCGATCCAACTTTGCCAAACTGACACATTCTGCTGATAAGAATTGAGCTGCATCGTCTCGTCTTGCACCCCTGCTCTCCTTTTTACTTGGTCTCAATCGCAGTGCGCCATCGCCTGTTATTTGCTGCAAAACGCAGCACAATTTCTCACTATATCTATTGTAAAAACTGCTTGGTCACCTTATAGACAATCTCAAGACCATAACATCATTTTTTTAGTCCTACTTTATTGTTTTCTTGAAAGTCGATCTCTTACTTGATCGAGCGTTAAGAAGATGTCGGAGAGTGAAAGGTCTACGGTAATCCATATTTTCTTCGATGGCAATAATTCGGAAACGGAATCCGACAAAGAAGAAGAACATTCCACTCATAAAGAATCAGACGAACTTGGTAGCATTCAATTAACACTTGGCTCTACCGCGGAAAATGACGGATCAGAAGTAATTGCTCCCAATTCCTTATTGCCCATTGAGAATCAAAGTCGTAATGCAGATGCGGAATCCGACAGAGAAATTCATCTGTTTTTACCGTCTGATTCCGGTGAAGGTATGAGCAGCGTTCGAGGCTCCGACTTCAATGCGCCTGTTTCTGCTGGTCAGCAAATTTTTCAATCAGAATATGAATATGACTTGAGCGAAACTCATTCCATTCATGCATCGCTCACGAAAAGAAACGAAAAAGTGGATCGCACTTGTTGCCAACCAGCTTGGTTAATTACCATGGTTGCTTTTCTTGCGGTCTTATTATTGTTCGCCACCGCTGCGATTGTTTATTTGTCAAATAGAGGAACACTGCCTTCGCCAAGAACCCCAGATTTGCTTACATTACCAACCGTACCATTACCAACCGTATCATATGGTATTCCATTCAAAAAGAAAGATATCAACAAATCTACTGCAATCAAAATGAAAGACGCCGTAATAACCAACGACAACTTCAATGGAGCAGTGATAATTTCAAGCTGGGACAAACAAGAACAACGACTGACATCTCTGCCGATCGATGCGAAATCTTTGAAACCCATGTCCAACTTCAGTTCGACGCCAATCTGGCCGTACCACCAATGTACGACGTGCAGTCAAAGGTCGAGCGATATTTACTGCTGCTCCAACCACTGCCATCCCAGCCAGGAAACTTACTGCATTGGCTCCATCAACAATGGCACCATGGAATTCAATGTATCCACCTCCTACCCTGATTTTTGCGGCTCATGGCGCTTCTCAAAGTCGTCCTTCATGTTTTGTGTCAAGTTTTCAGATGCTAAATACGCCATTTACAGTCGGAAAACAAGAATACAATTGGAATTTGGCTCTTCCTTTCCGAAAAATGTTCCTCTTTTGGCAGTGGATATGCCATTAGCAACTCAATTGAATATTCTCGGCCATAACATCGACGGACAGTATCTGATGGCCACATTTGATCGAAACGGAAAGAAATTTGTTTTCGTTAAAAGTTCGATTCTGATGGGCGGCGACGGATTTGTGCACGACAGTTCATCTTTACTCTGCACGGACTCGACGCTCTCCTACCACGCCGTACTCAGCTACAAAACGAACGATTCTAAGAAAAACGATTTGCGTTGGGATTTGACAGTGTTCTCAGCAACGACAATGAAAAGAAAGTACTATACGAGCGAAACTACAGCAAATGCCAGCGGGGCTGTGGAGCTCGTGTGCTCTAACAATCAGTCGGTTACTGTATTTGTCGCTCAGAACTCGGCAGTCACCGATCAAGTTGCAATTCTGAAATATTCCTTCGCATTGTAATGAAAATGCAAAGGGCGCGGTACATTGAATCGCAATCAAAAGTATCCAAGAGGCCGAACCTGAAAAAATCATCTTGTCCTATTTAACATTTTTGTTGCTCTTTATTTTGTTTTCTTTCTGCCGGTTTGTCATCTGATTCTGATATTTCTGTAAATGTGACGAAAGTCATATTTCTCGTTTATCGAAATACTTTATTACAAGTATGCATTGACAAATTATCATCATGAAATAAAACAACTCAATGAACTGTTGACTTACAATATCGCAGACGTATGAATAGCAGCTGTATAATAGTTGAAACATCTCTCCTGTACCATTCTGTTCTCAACAATACAGATAATTAAAATGGAAGACAAAATTTTCATGTTTACTATCGGTGGTGAGCGTTGATCGTATCAGTTCGGCATGCGTATTTTCTTTCGTCTTCGACTAAGAGCAATTTATTGCTGGGTGTGTTGATGAGAACCGAGCGTCGAGCAAACGTCGAGCAAAAGCAAACCTGATAAAAAGGTAGGCTTGCTCTCAAGTTGATAAGAGAATACATCCGGTGCACTGTTACATGAGCACGAGCACTGGTCCATAACAGTCCTTTACTCTAAAAGCTCTCAATTTATCCTTTTACTTACACAATTTCATACTGCGAACAAAAACTTGAAAATGTCAGTGTGTGCAACGACTTCGGAAATACCCTCTATTTCTGCTAACAACGAAGATGTAGGTGTGAATTTGTTGCCGTTCAACATTCAAGGAAATTATGTACCCAGCGTCAGCAGTTTAGAAATTGGATCGATCAATGCCCCTGAAACAATTTATTCTCACAGCGATCGGATTTCGAATTATGCGCGGTTCATGGGGAAGAAGCGCTGTGTGCCCAAGTGGTTCATCACTTCCTTGATTGCTTTCTGTGCGGTTGTTCTGTGCGCTATTATCGTCCATTTCTGGCGAGGATCTTCACCGATCATTCAACAAACCGAACCCCTCCCAAGACCGAAATACGGATCTGCTTTCAGCAATAGAACCGTGACGACATCAGCTGTATTGATAAACCCATTGATGGTGAACCCATCGATTGCATTCGATCGCAACGAGAAAGCACTTGTGGTTTCGGACAAACAACAACAGAGGTTGATGTTACAGCTGCTCGATGAGAAATCGCTCAAGTCAATCTTCGACCCCACATCCATGTTAATTCGGTCATCCCGCCCCTGCACTACTTGTTCCCAAAGAGCTGTAGGAATATATTGCTGCTCAAACCATTGCCTTCCAATTTCAAGTCAAGAGACTTATTGTGTTGGTTCGCTGAACATGAAGGAATTCAAATTATCCACACCCTATCCAAATTTTTGCGGCTCATGGCGCTTCTCTAAAGCCTCTTTTATGTTCTGCACAAAACAAGCGAACGCCAAATACGCCATTCACGACTTTTGGCGAAAAGAAAGCAAGCAAGTAGAATTTGGTACTGCATTTCCGAAAAGCGTTATATTATTGGATGTGGATATGCCGTCAGAGAGTAACTTGAACATTCTCGGTCACAACATCGAAGGGCAGTATCTGATCACCAAATTTCGTCGCAACGGAAAGAAATTTGTTTTCGATGAAAGTTCGCTTCTGATCGGCGGCGATGGATATCAGGACGGTACTTTGTCTTTACTCTGCACTAACTCAAAAATAACTTACCACGCGGTACTGAGCTACACAACAAGCAATTCGCAAAACTACGATATGCGTTGGCATTTGGCAGTGTTCTCTTCAACGACCATGGAAAGAATTTACTACACGAGCGAGACCACAAAAAGTACGAGCGGTGCTGTTAAGCTCGTTTGCTTCGACGATCAGTCCGTTGCTGTGTATGCCAGCCAAAACTCGGCAGACAACAATCAAATTGCCATTGTCAAATATTCTTTCCCTTTGCAATGAACTGAACAGTCCCAGTCCAGTGTTTATGTTTTTCTTGTTCGCAACAGTGAAGCGTTTTTAGCTGAAAACAAGTCCTGAAATTGCTGTTATTTTTTCTCATTCTGTCACTATTGTAAATTTGTCTCGTTCTTCGAGCAACTTTTCATTGAAATTTTATGAGACAAAACGAAGAGATGAAACAAAAAGCATCATTTCTTGTTGTTAGTTGCTTGACACAAACGTCTCTTGAATAAAAGTATGACAATGTTTTCGCTTTTAAACAAGAGAGTCGTGTGGCATTAAAATGCACTTTTCGATTGATCGGAAAGATACCTAATAAAAATTGATGGATCAATGTAACTTTTAAATTGATGGACATTCCATCCACACGTGACGAAAACCTCTGGACAAACCTGAGTGCTTCAGTCTGGTGCTTTCTCATCTGTTCGTTTCAGCACTTAGCAAATCCCAAGTGTACTTCATTTCTGCCTGCAAGGCTACACACTCTCTCGTTTATTGCATTTTTTCTTTTTTGTTTTAGGCACGTTAAACTAGTGGATCAAGTTGCAAAGAGAACTGGACTATTCGTCATGTGTGATCGAACAAGAAGTCGCGTTACATCATCATCAGTAGGATATGTGGGACAAACGCGTGTTGACAGTCTCACAGGTGTGATCGTCTTTTTTGCGCGGGGCGCAGAACCACACGAGCGGAACGACGAGAAAAGCGAATGACGGCGGAGCATCCGATTCGTTCGACGCGTCGGGCAATCAGTTATCGTTTTTGCCGACGAAAATTCGCGGTGGACGGACGCGTCGCTCTGAAGTGCGCGCGATTCTGCGCAGTCTGGGTCGGCGATCTCGCAGGCAGCGCGGCGGGTGTCGCGATGGTCGCAGGGATTCGCCCATTTCACGCGTTCTAGCCCGTCCAACGCGGTCGCACGGAGACCATGTGCTCCGTCGCCAACTCCGACCGACTGCGCCCATAGGAACCAGGAAATCTCTCTCTCAATCATATGGGCGGGGTTGACGGCGAAGTTCAGTTGGGCTGTTGCGACCTTATTGGGGCACGGGGGGCGCCGAGTCGTTTCTCAGATAAGTCTGTAAAGCTGTCCTCAAATATCGGGCATAAAATGAGGTTTACGTCGGACCTAGGACAAAAAGTTTTTTGCATTCATTTTTTTTGAAGATCTACGTTGTTCTTTTGACTATTCGAAGAATTGTCGAGTGACCCAATTCTGTTGTAACTATGCCGGCAAATCTGGCTGGGTGAAGTCCCAGCCTCTGCGACAAAACGCGGTTATGCTGACAGTTTGTAATTTTCAGCCAAAAAAGTAAATATTCTGTTCTTAAATTCAGAACAATCTTATTCGCGTTGCAAATTACTCAGAGTAGTTGCAAATTTACATGATACGACTAGAATGTAGCTGACTTTTACAGAAATAGTAATCTGATGCGAAAAAGTTATAGCTGTGCTGAAATTTGAGCAAATTTTTTCTGTGCAATAACACGATAATGCTGGCCAGCTTTCAGCAGATTGGTCGCATCAGTAAGTAGATTTATTCCAAAATAATCGACCGCTGATGAATAATTCTGCTAAAACTGTTCGCTGGGTGAGTCACTTTGTGCCGGAAAAAAATCCCCGACTGGAGGATTATGTTCAATCCGTTTGTTCGACAGGCCGTGTTCTGGTCATTCGCTATTGTGAGCGATTCGGCGGATTGCCGCCATTCTATGGCTGCAAACCGTGGCGCACGCTTGATTCTCTCTGGGGAATAGAAAGCGCTGACAAGTGGCATAAAGCGGCGATGCGATCGCGGCGCCCTCTGCGCGGTTCGCAGGGAAGCAGGTGGAAGCGATTAGCCATGCGCGCGCGCGTGGTGGGGCGGGCGTATGCGAGGCGGCGGCCGGTCCGAAATCAATTTCTGCCCAGTAGGCGAAGCGGCGACGCCGTGGCCTTGACGCTTCGGCGCTTTCGCTCGTGTCGTTGGAGGAGGAAGACGGAGCCGCTCCCGTTGCGCCCGCGCGACAACGCCGCCCTCCCAACCGAGCGACGACGGAGACGGCGCCGAGTCGCCAATTTGTCCGCTCGACCGGCATGTACGACGCCGACGACGACGCCAGCGCCTCGACGGACGCGGCGCCCAATCAACTGCACTACGCCAGCAAACGGTGAGTGCCGCGTACTCCCTTCAGTCTTTGCTCGTTCATGCCACGCTCCGATGGCTATTGACTTTGGCACGACAAGCTCGCGGGTCATACTATCTTGATCTTCGTTCACTTCATCTGTTGCATCCACGATCACAGCGCATGCGTGTTCGGGGAGGTTTTAGCTAATTCTACGCTCTTCTGACGTCTCGTCGGCTGTTGACTTAAGCATTAGGACAGGTGAATTTATGTCTTAGTTGGCGTAGTTTGTTCATCATCTGTTGCGCGCAGACTAACTCCAGAATCGTTGCACAATTGCCTGTGCTGCACAATTTTGCTGGTCACGAGACGATTTGGCCGGTTTTCTTCGATCTGTTGCGCGTCCCTAACGACCGTCTTCTCAGGGATTTGCAGTCTGCGCTTTTAGCGAAAATCGTTACATTCGGCTTAGTCCAGGATTAGCGAACGGCTGATGTTCTCTTGTTTCCATCTTCTTTGCGCATTTTCGGCTAGACGCTGGTGGCGAACGATGCTACATGCAGAGAATTTTCGTAGGATTTTCATGATCTCGTGTCTTCTGATAATTTAAAAATATTGCTGTTAAAGGATTAATTTACGATTAGTTGAAAAAATTAAAAATATCTATAGGGGTGTGCGAAATTTCTCGAAAGCGCTTCTTCCTCCTTCTTCCGAAGCGCATAATCCCAAAGCGAGCGGAAAGAAAATAAACGGCTTAAATCGTCCGTCCGGGCCGCATCGTGTTTGTTTTATCCCATTAGGCATTGGTGCCCTGGCCGCTCGAACGACGGGGTTAGTTTCGGCTATCAGTCTTGCTCTCAATCAGCATTGCTGTTCTTCTTATTGCGCAATTCGGCATAAGGAATGAGGGTTCGGTGTGGCAGACCATCGGTCGAAACGGAATCGATAGCGCGGGTAGACGGGGCGGAAAAGACGGACGACGGTTACGCGCCGAGCGGTCTTGGAATAGGCAGTTGCGGTCGCTGTCACGGTCGGCGAGAAGTGCCGATCAGCGCAGAGGTCGCGTCGGCGCTCTTGGCGGGCGGCGAGTGGCCCGTTGTGGACGTCGGTTGAGTGGCGGCTTTACGCTCGGGTCTGCGCTTCTGTGGCGGCGGCGCCGAAGACGCCATCGCATTACGTTTCCGAGTCGAACGGGAACGCCGGTGTGCGCTGCGTTCGTCGAGTGGCTCCGAGGCGGTGTCCATCGCCGCTTTATTGCCCCACCAGCCGCCCTCTATCTGATCTGCCGCCTTCTCTCCTCGCCAACGCTCTCTAATGAGGAAGGCTATCTACCCGGCCAGCAAAAAGTACGCCTTACTCGCCTCTCGTCTCATTGCGCGTCGCCTAATTTTAATTTTCGTTCCCACTGTTGCAGTTGCCACTCGCAATTTGGGCGACCAAGATATTCTCGCAATTCCCTTGCGCACGGTCCCATTCGCTCGGTCCGTCTGTAGGCCCTGAAATATGAGACGAAGAGGGTGCTACTTTGTTTTATCCTTCTCGGTCATTTTTTTCAAAGCGACAATTGACGCAATGATTCCTTGCGCAAGAGCGTGTTTTCTCTTTGCGCCGATTGATGCTTATCTCTGATGTGATTTTTCAGAGTGTCGTTCGGCGAGCAGCAAGTGAAGACCTTCGTCTACGAGCAACAAGAACCCGAGTCATCGGCGTCTTTGGCGCGCCCCAGCAGGCAGCCCTTCACCGGGTCAGTGCGACGAGTGCTAATAACCATTTCCGAATTGGGCGTCGGACGGCAGCCGCTATTTGACACCGTGTGTTGCCGGGGCAACAAAATGTCTTGTGTGCGCACGGCATTGCCGTCGGTCTCACCTGGGCGATGGATGGATGGGGGTGGACTACTGGGGCAGTGGTGGTGGCGAATTGAGCGCGAACGCAGGCGGGCGCATGTCGCAATGGATTGGTCTCGCGGGTGGGCCCTGCGGCGAAACGCAACACCCCCGGTTGTATGTAGTCGCCGCCGAGTGCGAATAGGTGCATTTGCAAGTGGCGACAACCGCTCCTGAAACTTTATACGGCCCCGCGTCGCAACCGCTCCGGCCAACCGCAGCCTGCGAGGGGGCGTATTGAAACGTTTCTAGTCGGTGCTTCCTTTTTGCACGCGCTGACGCAAGCGGTCGCGTCGCCAAAGAACAGCCAGTCGGTTGAGAGGCGCAGAAAGAACGCCTGGCGCTGCGCGGTTTGTTCCCGTGTTTACTGATTCTCTGAGCGCCGCTGCTCTGTAACCGGATGAGCGAAAGCGTCCTTTCACCGCAACAAAACGAATGATGGCCAGGTAATCGCGCCTCGGGTTTCGCCCCTTTCTTCCGTATCCGTATGCGCAACTGTATTTTTTCTTCGAGAAAAACGCGGGGACGAACGCTGATTGCCATCGACAAGAAATAAGCTATCGCGAAGAACGCGTAGAATTCTATTGTCACAAATTTCAAATTTCACAGACATCACATTGGGAATTGATAGATATTCTTCCGCTGCAACCATCCAGATTGCACCCAAGAACATGCGCAAATTCTTAGGGATTCCCCTCTGCTATTTATTCTTGTACTGTTGAAAAAGTTTTACAACAACGGAACGGGGAATCCCCAAAGAAATTTATGGCCTGTGGCGAACAACCTTTCCCCCATTCAGCTGTCTTCTTGTCACTCCATGCACGATATTAGTTCGCCATCATATTTTCCCGCATCTTAACAGAAAGCCTCTCAAATCCATATCAACTAGTCTTCAGGCGGCTTGCTAAAATGCTTTCTTGTCGATGTTCTCATTTGTCTGCTGGCATTGCAATTTGTGCGATTAATGAGTGAGAGCATGAGTTCAGTTACAAAGAGCGAAATTTGATCAACATGTTTTCGTTTCGGATATAGCGCGGCGCATGGACGAAATGAGTGAAGAGAGATCAAGTATCGAGTAGATGGCTTTTTAGTCATGGGATTGTTGACTTGTTTGTGCCGAAGTGTGGGCAACAAGCAGTGTTAGTGGATAATGATATAATGGGAGGGTGTTTGCGATGGCGGAGCAGATGGGCAATAGCGTTTCCTGTGCAGCCGCCAGTCTAGCTGTCGTTCGTCTGGTCGATACGAGGACGAGGGACGCCCGGGCGCTGACCCGCCGTCGCCGATCGATTCGGCGCGCCGATAAATTTGGTGTCGGCTGCGTGACTCGTTAAGCCGCGCGCTCCGTCCGTCGCCGCCTTTATTGTCTCCCGTTCGCGTCGACAAGCGAGCAGCTGAGCCGTGTCCCTTCTCTTTCTCTCCTTACCACCCGCGGCGTATCGCGTAAATATCAAAGTCGCCCCCGCCCCCGCCTATGCTGCTGTCCGACCGGTACATTGCTTCTTCGTCCAACGAGCGGAGGCGGTCGTCCGTCAAGTCCATCACCAAGTACGTCGACCGTCTTCGGCACTCACCATTATTGAATGTGCATGTTCCAAATGAAACGTCTGTCACTCAAAGGCGCCGGGCGCGTTGTCGCGATCGCAAGGGATGCAATAGCAAACCAACCCCCCATCCCCGCCCCAAGAGGAAGTTAGACATCTTTTTTGGAGTAAACACATTTATCGAAAGGAGTGCATTGCGTACCTCTTGCAACCCTATCGACAAATCTTATTGGTCGCATGACGGTTTGTCCAGGATGTGCAAAAAAGTTTAGTACTGAGAACTGCGTCCAGATTTCTATGATGCTAAATATTTGCTTCTCCATTCTCAGACGCCGACTCGCGAAAGTTGATTCATACTTGATTGGCAATAGTGAACTTAAAATAGCCGAGCCCACCAACTGCGACGAACTTTGATAACGCCTGAATCGGCATTCGCTCGGCTGGTCCTCCATTGACTGCAGTATTAGAACTCGACGGCCCAATATGCACAAGCGCTTGACGAAAACTTCATTTCCATCTGTTTTTTTAGTCATTTTGCGCGTTTTCCATCACTCCGGGTTGACTTTCATGTGTGCGTTGTTCCCCGGCCGGTCGATTCTGTTTCGAGAGCGACAGCTAAAGGACGAGAGATGGCTGCTGTCAGTCGAGTGGGCTCGTCTTGCTCACTCAGCTCTCGAGTTGCTCGTCTCGCTGTCGCGGCTCTTTTCGCGCTCGTCGGCTACCGCACATCCGTCAGCTGGGCGATGATGCGCAACTAGTTCTCCGCACTCCTGAGCGACGTCATGTGGTTTTTCTGGGCGGTTCTGTGCTGCGCCAGGAAAACAAGATTCATTGGCACGCAAGTCCTCTCAATGTATTCCGTTTGCCACGCAATCTGTCCAACTGCTGCGATGAGCGTTGCAAACATCGCATGGAATGGCAAAGCAATCCTTGATCACTAGTTCTCGCTCGGCACTGTTTGCTTTCTCGATCGTGAACACGCCTATTATTCGGTGGATAACGACCTTCCTTATGAGGCTGAAATTTGACGCTTCACGCGCGCAGGAGAGCGTGTAAATAAGGTGTGGTCGGCAATCGCCGCCGCTGCTCATAAATAAATCAGCCGTCCGCGAGGCAAATTCACCACCAAATTATCGGCATAAATTTTTGGCGCTGCTGTTTTTGCGAGCAATTTGCTGAGTCACGAAGCGCGCCGTGAGAGAATGAGATTGGCATCGGTATAGCGTCTTACTCACCAAATGCTTTACGGCAGACGCTACTAGTACTAGCGAATATAGTATGTATTTGATTGCGCAGTAATGCACCATTAACAATTACGGACGCATCGCCGTCTGAATAACGTGTAAAACACGAGTCCAAGGACGCTGTTTTTTGAAGGAGAACAAGAAAATTTCTCGTTTGTTGTGTTTTGAAGGCGCACAGATGCCCTATGGAGTAGTTGATGGCCGTGGGCGACGGAGGTTGAAAGGACAGGGCGAGGAATGATGGTGCGTGTGTTGCCGACGACGCGGTGGGCGGGCAGCGCGCGACCCCTACGTATATCTGGCGAGACGCGTAACCTTGCGCGCTGCGGGGCGAATTCGCTCCACGACGAGTGCGCGAAATGGATCTCCGACGGTGCGTGCGATCGCGACGCAATCCTCTCTTCGGCGCGGCGAGCAGAGCGCTGGTGCAGAGACTCGGCGGGCAGTGACTCGCCGCTGCATTCACGCACGCGTCTGTTTGTGTGGCTGACTGGCCGTTCGCTCACTTAGTCCGGTCGTCGGGGCGGGCGGGCGCGTCTGTTTTACGCGCAGTTATCGATTTATTCGGCTCGGCCCGCTGCCGCTGCTGCTCGCAGTCCGCCGGACGTGCGGCTGAGCGCACTGGCTCAATAGTGTTCATCAGCGTGGTCCGAAGTAAACGGCCCGCTCGCTCCTCCGTCCCTCCGCCGTGCTGCGTCGTCGTCTCCTGGTAGGCGACGCTTTTGTGCGCCAATTCGTGGTCGCAGACGGACACGCGCGTGCGTCATCTGCGCCCTTATACTCCAAAGCGCCGTGGAGCGGATAATCGCTGTCGAAAGCGTCGCACGCCGATTTCGCTCCCAAGCGCATCGAATTAGCCCGCCGACTTTCCGGGAAAAACGCAGATGGTGTTCTGCAAAAAAGCCCGTCGAGCAGATAACTCGTTTAGTCGTAAATTCAACGTTACGATTTCCTTTTTGCAAAATCTGCGCTGTTTTCCAAATACTACTTCCAACTGAATGACTCATTCGCTAATTTCAGCCATACTGGGTATTTTGTTTTTGCGATGTATTTATCTTTTTGCAAAGAAAAGAGAAAGGAGTAGGGTGGGGTGAGAGGAAAGACAAATTGAGTTATGTGCGCGGGGATTGTAAATCTTTCCCAAGCCACCCAGATAACAAAATGGACGAGGCAAGGAACTTGAATGTTTTCGTCGTTGCCCGGCTCCTCCCATTTATTGCGCCATTTTGCACTAAAATAAGAATGCAATGAACCGGTTTTTTGAATAATAGCGTAATAGTGAGCATTTGAATTTATTTACTGGTCGTATTAAATTCGGGACAATTCATTATTCACCGTATGGAGACGCTCAGCAAATGACAAATTTTCGGCAGTATTGTGATTTCAGACTCTTTATGTGCGTGTTCAGTTACACAGCTGTTCTGCTGATAGCGTTGCGCTTGCGATTGTAATATTGTTCTTAATATTGCCCCAATGCCCGTACTGATTTGTAGTATGAATTATATGAATCGATGCCTTGTAGGGAAATGCAACGATTGATGTGACTGTTTCAGACTGGACGAACCGCCGAGCAAAGTGACGGTGACAACGGAGCGGTCGGAGATTCCTTCGGCCATCCTGCCGCCTTCCGTCGTCGAACAGGTGATCAGCGCCGCTGAGGACTACCATCCGTCGACCGGACAGGCGAGGCGACTCAGCGCCATCATCACCACCCCATTGCCCGCCCTCGTCAGGCGAGTCCCAGTTTTGTTGTCATCAATAACCAATACTGAGTGAGGATCTGGGTCATCTGTTTTGCAGGGGAGGGGGCATATCGAAGGCCCTATCTGTCAATTGGCTTTTGCAGGAAAGGCGGCTCGTTTTTTCATTGATAATTTTTAATTTGATCGTCATGGAACTGGAAAAATGAGCATGGCAGCAGGTAGTACGAATGATACAAAGCTTCCAATGTTATCTGGTTAAAGCTACGTACGCGCAACGTGGGGTATTTGCGCTGACAAGCTGTAGCGGCGGCAGAGAGCAAAGCCGTTTACTAATGGACCATTATGCAACATCAACGGAGACACCATAAATATTTCATGAACGTAATGTATCGAAAGCGGGTCGCCGAGAAGCGGCTTGTACGACAAGTAATTGGAAACCTCTAAATATTTTATAAGCAAAACAATAATTGCTTGCGCCGGGTTTTCGTTAAAGGGCTGTTCGGCAAAACACTCCCATCTACATTTTTTGCTTTCAGAGAGCAAACTGAATTCTGAATGGGTTCGAAAAATGTTCGGCATGAATGATTGAACTGAATGACATCTAAATCAACAAAAATTTTAACAGGGCGCGCAATTTTTGATTGTGAATTCTGTTTGCTTTAATAAATGTTGAATAAACGACGGAGAACAATGAACCAAGGACATTGAGAAATGTACAACAGCGAATAGAATTTTAAATTGGATGATTTAAATATCCATTAACATACATTGCTGATGCCGAGTTTATGGTTTCTTCGTGAAAGATAAAAACTGTTTATTGCGGCACCCGCAATTTACTGTTTACTTCTCTTTTTATTAAAATTCCAAAGGACAATGAACGGAGCGAAAGAGGATGCGACCTGTATGGCGTACGGGGAAATTCCACTTGCAATTGTTGTGATTTCGTTGCAACCGGCGCGCATCGGACAATGATCGATGGCTCATCGATTGGAAACTAGTTCACTCTCTCACGGAAGCAGAAAGTGACCGAGTCGCCGTTAATGTTCATGATGCGCGTAAAATATTCATCATTTGCGTGTTCAGGGACTTTCACTAATTCCTTCATTTCATAAATGGCCTCTACTCTCTTCCGGTAGTAAAAAACAGGACAAATTTTGACCTTGGTCATTTCGGCGATCAGAACCAGTCTAGTCGAAATTTTACACGATCTTTCCTAGAAATCTAAGCGCTTCCAATGGATTATTGTTTTTCAGCAGGATGGAAAGCGAACATGAGAACCCATTCCGGCCCGAGGACGAGCTGTACCACCAAGTGGACCCGATCGTCGAGGCGTTCAGAACGAAGCCGTACGGCGATATGCCCTCGCCCCTCAAGTCGCCGCCGCCCGTCGAGTCGCCGGCCAAGAACGGGCAGCCGAACAAAGGAAAAGAGGCGAAGAAGGAGAAGAAGCGGTCGTCGATCAGCGACAACAACGCGGCGAAGCCGAAGGACATTCAGTACGCCGAGACGGACGGACTGGTGAGCGACCATGCGAAGCGCGGCACCCTGAACTCGCCTAAGGCGGGCAAGGCCGAACTCGTCCATCTCGAGGAGAGCAAGAAGCGCAAGTGCGGCTGCTGCGTCGTCCAGTGACCGGCGATTACTTCAAATTCGCGCCAAAATTCCCCTGCCACTTCCGTCGTGTCGCGTCCTGCAGCGACCACTGCTGTATTTCCGTTTCGTCAATTGGGGACAGGGCAGAGTGACTACACCCGTGAATTTCAAATTGCTGCTATTGTTGTGCACTTTCATGCATCATTGTCTGCTAAGTGACTGAATTGTTGAATTCGTGTTCAGCGTCGACTGGTGTCGAGGGTGAAGCATATTCTCACTTTGACCAGCGCAGAGATTTTTAATTGGAATGCTAGTGTTCTGATGAATATGTTTCACCCTTGCAGCATCGCAGAATTGCTTTACGTCGGCTTAGACCATACTGTAAATAGGGTTGGTCGTTTGGGCATTTCATGCTGTATTCTCAGACATTTTCACATTGTTCAACCAGAGCAATCAAAAGATAATTGCCAAGTAACTATTCGTTGATCAGTAACTGGCGAATTTCAAAATTTTGGATTTGGGTAATGGAAACAAAATGGTGGGAATACATTTATAATGCTAAATGCTAAGTTGGCTTTCAGGATCAGCTTTAAAATCAGTTGGACAATGCTGAAGAGGGGTGTGTTTCTGCTGTATCTTGATAGTGTGTCTAGCCGACTCTGTCTGCCATAGAGTGTCTACGGCCTACTTGATTGAACTGTTTGGTCAACAATTCTGATATCAACGATCGAAGTGGGGTGAATCCCTCGTTGTCGGCCGATAACCAAGCGAGAATATACCTTGTGATACGTCGTTTCATCATCAGCAGATGGTTTAGTCGCTGTTTTCGGTCCATGGTTCTCCTTAGTCCATCTGTACGTTTCTTAGCCGATATGAGTGCAACACTGAGCATATTGGTTGGACTTTGACGGCGCTGCGCCGTCGAACGGGTGATTGATGTCTGTTTTCTGCTCTTTTTGTCGTTCGATTGAGCACTGAACCGCGCACTTTGATTTTTCGACTGAAACTCCGAAGTTGTGGTCAATGTTGTTCGGCTTGGGTGGGTCGATTGCAGAATCTTTCTTCCTTCACATCGTCCCGACTCACTCTATTTTCTCATCGTGTCACTGTTCGTGTCCGTTCCTAGGGATCACCCTGATAAATAAAAGGTTCCTGATATATTCTTGGTTGCGTGCGACTACACCAGAATCTTAGGAGCTACGACAGTGATGTATTATACATTCTGTGTAATTACATGTAGCCAAGAATATATCAGGAACCTTTTATTTATCAGGGTGATCCCTATCCGTTCCTCGTATCCGTCTGTTAGCGTCTTCTGCTTAGATCACCGTCTATCCTTATAGTAGACTATTCTTTCAATGACTTTCTCGACATGCTGCCGGTTATTATTATTTATATTATTATTATTATGCATTATTTTTCGATAATGTCAATTTCCTGTGGCGGTTTTTTTTCTGTGTTCGAATTTGTGCGATCGAATCTGCATAGATAAAAGTGCTTTACGAACGTTTCCTGCGAAGAACAGATCGAAAATGAACAAAATGAACAAAATGAACAAATCGCAGCGATATTCAATCATACAGACCATGATAAAAGCAATCAATTTAAATTTTTAAAAATCATATGAGCTGTCAAAACCTTTCCAAATGTTTTTCAGTTAGTTCTGACGTTGGTGCACTCGTATCATTCAGCACGTCTTCATAATCTTCCATAATCGTCCAGAAAATTAACTGACTGAGTTTTGTTGTCCAATCTAAAGACTTGTGACGTTTGACAAAAAAAATAAGTGATTCAGCGAGAACACAAACCATCGAGCCAAATCAGTGGACCAAATTTCTGCTTTGGTTTAACGAAAATGTAGTAGGAGACAATTCCAATCAGAGCGCAGCCCAATCCAACGGCTGTCGTCACCGTGTCTTTCAACACAGGAATGGCAATCAGCATGATGCAAAAGACAAAGAGCAGGAGCGGAATCACAATCGGAAACTGAAAAAACGGAAAGAGTGCAACGAAGCTGCACATATTGCGTTTTAAGATCCGCTTTTTCTAAGGGTCGAGCAAGGGGTTACATTTCGCCCATTTTGTCTTGGATTTGGCTGAAACTGACACATGTAGTGTATTTTTTGACGCTGATCACGAATCTGGCCTCAGATTTTGCAATTTCAAAAATCCTGACGAGCTATGGCTAAAAAACCATTTTTTGCTTTTGAAATCGTAAAAATAATAGATCTTTTGAACGGTAGATGAGAATTTGATGAGGTATAAACCAAAGGAAAGTCCTTGAAAAATGCTAATTTTCCTTTCCTAATTTTTAAACGTCAAAATCGAGCACTTTACAAGCGCCCACATTTTGCCTGGAAAGAGATACGGTAGGAGGCAGAGGTGAGCGGTGTGGGGTTGGTGGGAGTTATACAAGGTGGTGCAACGAAAACTTCAGATGTTTGAATCGCTGCAAATCCGATAGTCTCCATCGGATCAAGCTGAAATTTGAAACATATATGCTTCAGACACTAACTTAAAAGTGTTTACATTTTCTTGTTGATTGAAAACGAATAGCTGATTTATGCAAATTTTTGTCAGTTGCATCGTTGTCATTTGCAATTTTCATCAAAATCCGAGTTTTGTTCATCTAACAGTACGATGCAAAAATCAAATGGCAAACAGACTCAAAATCAGTTTTAGCGATAGATTAACACTTTTACGTGTCACATTTCTCACTAACACGCAATTTGGGATG
>JAQGCX010000100.1:0-28039 GCA_034700205.1 Plectus parietinus
AATGAGCGAAAGTCAGAACAAAGCAATTAACTGCCTCGACCTGACAGCTGATGGTGGCGACCGACTCTACACAGTCAATCAGTTCAAACTGTGCGTGGCGTGTGGTACTCCTCTCGCTCACTGTCACTGCTGCTGTTTTGTCTCTCGCTCAAAATGGGCCGCGTTCGAGGTCCGGTTTGGAAGTATTTCACCGATATTAAAGAAGCTTCTGGCGAAACGGTGCGTTGCATTGCGTTAATGCATAACGAAGATGGTGCAATCATTGAGTGCGATTGGCAAAGCAAAGACCATGGTCCAACGACGTTGAAAGCACATTTGCGATCGAAACATTCAAACGAGCTGGACAAAGTGCTAGAACTGGAAACTGCAGCTGCAGCTTTGCGAGTAATAACAAACAATAAGCGCCCACCGCCATCCTCTGCAGGTACTTTACTATAACCTACACGTTTGTATTTGGAACTTTGTTTATCTTTGAATTTTTAGGAAGTTCTTCAACAACACTTGACCCATTTATCAAACGTGTTCGATTTGATGAAGATAAGGAGAAACAGCGAAAGATTGATAAACAATTTGCTCTTTTTATTACTTCGAATCCCCATATTCCAAATTCGCTCGCTTCAAATTTCTTTTTTGCATCATTTATCTCTGAAGCTACAAATGGAAGTTGGAAACCTTTGGGACCGAATGCTCTGATTTCAATGCAAGATGAGCTTTTTGCTGAGCTCAAAAGTGAAATCAGAGATGTTCTTAGCCAACAGAAGTTTCTCACAGTTGCTGTCGATTTTTGGACTGCGAGCGACGGAACACCATTTCTGGGTGGAGTGGTACATTTCTTCGACCACGACAGTCAATGTGCTAGAAAAATTGTCATTTTATGCCGCCATTTTCCGGCACCCCACAATGCCATACGAATTGCGACAACATTTGCAGACATCTGGACGTCATCTGATTTCGGTCTGAAGTGTGAACAGATTCTGTTTTACATCACTGATGGTGGTTCAAACATGAAAAAAGCATTTGAATCCGATCTGCCAAAACTTTTCGCAGCTGTTGCTGCCGAAAAGTTGGTCATTGTGGAGAATGAGTCTGAAAACCAGGTAAATATAACCCCATTACTTTGTGGGGTGGGGAAGTGTCCCAAAAATCCTATTGGTAAAAAATCTTATTAGTACGTGGTAAAAACGTTTCGCCCCCTGGTTAACATGGACTACAGTTTGCTTTTCATGACCGTATTACAGTAAGACTATTTACAGGAGCCTGGTGATCCCAACTTGGATGCATCGTTTGATGAAAGTGACAATGAGGGTGAGACTATCGAAGAGCAATTCGATCGGCTGGAAAAAGAACAATTTACTGCATTTGGAAACAAACGTCTCTCGTGCTTTGTTCACTCATTGCAACTTTCCGTTGGTCATTTTCTTTCATTCCAAGAGATCAATCTCGCGATACGTGCTGCACGAGAATTCATCGCGAAGGTGAATTTCTGAAATGCTTGACAAACGGAGTTGGTGTGATACTGCCCGTGCCTACTCGTTGGAGTTCAACATTTCTAATGCTTGTTCGACTGCTCAAGTTGCGCAGAGAAATAGCAGCAACATTGGCGGAAGATCGTTTTCATGGCATTGACAATCTATCATCAGAAATATACTGCATCCTGGAACAGGTACAGTTTATGTAGTCATTATAGTCACCTGAGGGGGGGGGGGCCCGGGGGTGGTCACACCCCCCCCTTATGTTTATATTCTTATGTTTATATTCCTTCAGATCCGCAATTTTCTGAGCCCTTTTGCAACGTACACAGACGTGTTGGCAAATGATGTGTGCATTGGCGAAGAAAGCTCTGTCACAATATCAAGAGTGATTCCGGCTTTAAAGATGCTAGAGTTACACATGCAAAAAACTGTGCGAAATGAATCTCTTTTCGAATGCGTCAGAAACGCCGCCAGCTTCTGCCAAGTACAATTCGTTATGAGATTTGTTTTTATGAAAAATCCTCTTAACGGAAAATTTACTCCATCGTTTTGTACCGCTACGTTTTTGGATCTTCGATTTTCTGCGCTCCTTGATGTTGCGCAGAAGAGCGAAGCAGAGAAGTTCATCAAGCAATTGTTCGGTGAATCTACGGTTAGAGTCACTGTTGACGATGAACCGAATAGCAATAACACAGAGAATTTGACCGGTCTAGACGCGTTGGAAGCTGAGCTTTTCGGAGACAATTCTGTGACACCGGAAACAGTTGAAAACACAGATCTCGAAAAAGAAATCACAATTTTCCGCAACATGCCGTGTCGAAAAAACACGTGCCCTTTGCTGTTCTGGACGGAAGTGTCTTCGCTACCGCTTTTGAAATCTTTGGCGATTCCGCTACTGTCTGTGCCGTCATCAAGTGCTAGTGTTGAGAGGATTTTTAGCGTTGCTGGAAAATGTAAATCAGGCGATCGATGCAAGGTTGGCAAAACCACGCTTGAACGCGAAGTGTTGACCATTTGTAATTCTGAATTGGCCATCAAAGTTACGATGAAATAACGAGTCGTGTTTCTTCTTAATGAATCATGTCTGTTTCTTGACGACTGCTGTTTCTCGACATAGTATGTAAAAATGCGCTAAATAAAATGTGCACAAAAATCTGACGCTTTTCGGAACACATCTTACCTGCTACCTAATATTTTTTGATTACCTGATATTTTTCGAAATATTTCGAAATCAACCTGTTATTTTTTAGAATATCAGGAACCTGTTATTTAATTCCTGATATTTTTTAAAATAAAAGGAACCTTTTATTTATTTCCTGATATAAAAATTTCAATCAGGGTGATCCCTACCCGTGATCGCTTCAGTCATGAGTGACGCGTTCGTCTCGTCTCCCAGCCGCGGTAAGGGGGCTAGAAAAACCGCCTTCCAAAGGTAGACGTCGGGGTATAGACTGTGAGGAACGAGCGCATATTGCTCGGCCCACTTGAGCGCTTCGTCTCCCTTCATGTCCGCTGGCGGTGTGCACACTAGCACAAGGTAGTTGGTCTTCTGACTGAAGTAGGTGCAGCTCCGTCCGTTCTGCATGTCGGCCAGGTAGCGGACGTGGTTGAACGACATCAACTTCCGCGACTCCTCCAATAATTCGTTGATGACCGAGCGTGCAACGTCGTCGCCAACGACATGGATGACGCAATCGCTATAGTGCGGGAAAGCGAGCTTGCAGAATTCTTCGTAGCGGGCACGTGCCAGAGCGGCCGCATAGCCGTTGTGCAACGGTGTATCAGCGCCCATGGTCAACGGAGTTCGGGTGAGTTGACCGTCGATCACCCGCGGTGACGCGTCGACGAAAGGGAGCTGCCCTATCGACCGCAACGCCGTCGCAAACTGGTTACAGTTTTTGGCGAACTGTTTTACGGTCTGAGAGACCATGTCCGTCAACGGTGCCAAGGGGTTTATGCGGTTGTCGTTCGTAACATGTTCCATCTCCCGTTCGAAGATGTTCTCAACGACCTCGTTGCACTGGTCGCCCGTCTCCTTGAGCATACGTAGCACCACCCTGTCCGCCGCTGCTTTATTCGCCGATGGTGGGAGCGTGGCCAGCGGGAGAAAGCGATGAAGGGACTTCGGAGAATGCCAGATCTGATGCTGCCGCTCACTTTGTTAGTGATGTCATCAACGAGAACGGGTCGGCACATGCTGTGGGTGCTAGTGGCGTCTTCGCGAGCATTGCAGATGCATCTTTCGTTCAGGAAACTACTGCCGTGCGACGAAATGATGCAACTGGTCGGCGCCCAAGCCAACCTGATCGGCAGTGTGCTCTGCTTGACGATACGCGTGAGACGGACGTTGTTTGCTCTGAAGATCTCGATCGGAGAGTGAGGGAGCATGTTGAGACGGTCATTGGTCGACTGCAGCAGTTGATCGCCGGTGTCCATCGGCACGATGCTGTGATGGGCGTCCGGACTATCCTGCTGCTCGTCGTCCGTACCACCCGTCGACTGGTCATCGCCAACCTTGTCACCGCCAGCGAGCTTCGTTTCGTTGAGAACGAACGACTCGCTTATGCTCTCTGGAGATGCTCGCGCCTAAACGGCGTGCAGTGCAGACAAGGGGTTGCAGGGTTACGGTAACAAAACATTTCATGTCGGCATGTAGCCTGACCTGACCTGACTCTGACCCGACTCATAAGTAATTTGATGTGCTACATCACTTTCGTGCAGATATCGTTTCTGTTTTCAATGACAAGTGAAAAATGAAAAGTGATAGAGGTGTACGTAAACTTTTACTCGCCACTGTAGATGCAATGCAGACACTAGCTGGTCCTTTTCAACGCGTGATATCACTATCGGTGCACAACCATTTGGAAACAATATTCGCCTCAGCCGGCAGTGCGCTTTCACTTTTGTACACTGTGCTGACATCTTGAGCTGTGTGTGTACGTTTTAGTGCCAATGTCGGGCAACTCTTTTCGGGCTTTGATCATATTGCCGAGAGATTCAGCGCGTGGTAACTCGAACGGCGAGAAACCCGTCGAAACTGATTTGGTCTTGCCGAAGGCAGACAGGCAGTGGGGGAGTTTCGTATCCCAGTTATCTGTGAATCGGTCGCTGAATTTAGCCAATATTGACTGTAGTGTCGAATTGAATTTCTCAACCATTCCATTTGACTTTGGATTTTTCGGAGCAGTGGTGATTTGTTTCGTGCCTGTCAGTTCGGCGACGGACTGGAACAGGTCGCTGTGAGACTGTGAGCTCTTATCGGAGCGTAGAGTCACCAGTGAATCGTGTTGCGCAACGAACTAAGCAAAGACAGTCGCCAACTGTCTTTGCTTCCATGTTCGGGATGGCGTACACTTCGGGCCATTTGGTCAGGCTGTCAATGAACACGACGACGTACTTGTTGGCGTCCAGGGTCATTGGCAGCTGCATGATGTCGACCGACACATTTTCCATCGGTCCACCCAAAACTGGGATGGGTCGGAGTGGATGGATGATTGGTTGGCCGGGATTGCGCTTTGTGCAGCGCATGCACTCGTAAGTCCACGTGGCGACAGTGGTCCGCATCTTTGGCCACCACAGATCACGTCGCATCTGATCCCACACCTTTTTCTCGTTCAGGTGACCAGCGAAAATGGTGCTATTGCGCTCATCGAACACCGTCGATACGGTGAATCCGAGGATATTGACCGTCTCTCGAGCAAACTCCGCGGTTTCAACAGTAGACCGGCCCAGCGCAGTCGACTGAACACCTTTACTAGGTTGAACACTTCGAATCGATCGGCCGTGGAAACGACATCATCGAGGTACGCCTGGACGTGCGTATTTTCCGGCGTGTTCAGATCGGCGAGTACTGTTTCGACATGTCGCGAAAACTGCGGTACGCTATTCATCAGTCCCTCACCAAGACGCACGTGCTCGAAAAGACCCATATGCGTTGTGAATGCGGAACGATCGGCCGTCGCCGGATCGAGCATTGCCTGGAAATAGTCGTCCTTGAAGTCGAGGCACAACTTGTACTTCTTGTGTGCGCACAATTCGATTCGTGGGAAAATAATTGCCATCTTTTTGGTCGCCGCATTAACCGCCCGAAAATTAACGACTGAGTGATCGGTGCCGTCTTTCTTCTTGACCATGTTGATCGTTGAGCTCGCATTTTCCCATCTCGCTTTCGCTGACGGCGAACACGTCCATCCATGCGCGTAGGAACTCGCGAAATATTGCTTGTTCTTCTTCGGTTAATGCCGATTTGGACAGGTCTATTTCGGACATAAGTTTTTAGCTTGCAAATTGAGCGGATAATCCTTGTCGTACTTGAGCAGTTCACCAAACGTCTTCTCGCCCGGTTCCAATGTCACTGTGGTTGACGCTGTTTCCGTCGAAGTGCTTTGAGGCTCGTGCTTCTTGCGCAGCTCAGCCGCTTCGATGAAATCAATCTGATATCCCTTTGGAAGCCCGACTTTGAGCAGTGACAGATTGCGAACGAGGAGAACGACGGTACCGTCTTTCGGAGTGATTACCACTTCTGGGCATGAACAGCAGTTTGTTCGGCCAGAAGTGGTTGACTCCAGTAGCGGGTGGGCGGTAGTCGCCCAGATCCACCCGAAGCAGCGCACCACATCTCGGTCGAATCACTTTCGGTGCTATCAGCGGCGACGCGGTCATTGCCTCTTGAACGGGGTACACGGATTTTACTTTGCACGACGTCTTTTGTGGCGGCGGTCTGTTCTCAAATCCACCGTGTAGTGCGCACAACTTGTTGATCAAGTCGAGTGTCTACTTCGCTTTTACGTCGTCGCTTGCAGGTGTGCGCAGGAACTCGCTGAACTCACTGCCGACGCAGACATTGGTCATACCGCCGAACGCTACGATGAGGTCGACGCCGAAGAGGAACGACTGGTTGCAGTTTTCCATTACGAACATTTCGCAGTCAATCTGTCGATCATTCAGTTCAATGGGAATCTAAATTTTCAATGTGAGCGCAATGCTAGGACCAGAGACGCCACGGATCTGCAGTTCCGTTTCAGACAGCATCGTGGGCGGATGAATGTTCCGATTGGCGCGGTAGTAACTCATGCACACATCTTTGTCAACGATGTGGTTTGAACTACGGTCGTTTCGGCTTGTTTGACTCACTGGGTAGCGCCGAACAGAACTTGTCAATGGACAAGCAATTGTCGCTGTCGACTGGCGGTGCACGTGGACTGACTGTCGAAGCCGTTTTTGCGCCGCCGCTCGCCTTTTTCGGGCATATGGTGGCGGAGATGTGGCGTAGAGGACGGCCGTTGCGATTGGGGCAGTCGGGGCAGAGATATGAGCCGCACTTCGTCTCATACCATTTGTCGGTCTCTTCTCTCGACATGCCTTCGGGCGCCACCTGCTTAGGCGGCGTTCTCGTGGACGTCGATGACCTGTTCGTCACGCTGCTGCTCGTAAATTTTTCTGAGAATTCAAAAAATTCAAAAAATTTGTTGGCATAATGCAATTGATGAGTTTGCCGGCCGTGTTTAGGTCTTCACAACATGCAATTGTTTTTGCACTCTTTCTTGCTTAGAATTAAACAAAATGCGTACCACAGAGAAAATGGAATTCTTATAACCATAGCCATGCAATACAGATAGCTTAAAAAATTAATCTGCAGCGTTCACGAGAAAATTAAGACCAACTCTAAAAACATCGAAGGAAAATTAGTAATAAATTGTGGTAATAAGATGTTCCTTTTTAGAAAAATGTGTCCGAATCAACTGTGTCACGCAATGTACATAAGTACGTACAGTCACTTTCTTTTATAATGTACTGCAAATTTATTGATGAAATCTTATTTTGACATAAAACTGGGCTATGAAAAGCGCTTTCTGATAGCAGTACACGGCACTATTTGTTCAAAAATATTTTTTGGTGCGCAACAAGAGCGCATACAGTACACGTTAAATTGAATAAACAAGCGATAACCCGTTACAATAGAATTTTAAAGTTGTTAATGTGGAAGAATCAGCTCATCATCACACAATTCTTCAGTTGATTGTTTACCATGAGCGCTGTATTTTTTAAACGTCTGAAAATTATTATTTTTAAATTTCTTCTCGATCTAAAACATGGAAAAAACGTACTGCAATGTAATGGGCATCCCTTGATATGTGGGACGTAAGTTTCAACGTATAACTTTTCGAATTGACACAAGCCTTCTGCAACTGGAGTTCCACATGCGCGCTTAAACGGTGACACCGTACAATCCAACAGCTGCTGTACTGCTCTAAAAAGATAACGACGGCGGTACACGGGACTTTTGAGACGAAATATTATATGAATTTACTTGCAGAGCAAACCGGGATGTTTCTTCATTTCTTTGACGAAGCGCTGCTCGCACCGCTTGATCACGTGCTTCTTTGCTTTCTGCGTCTGCACCAGACAATCAAAGTTGTCAGTGAACACTGAAAACTCAATAACCTTCAGTTTTCTTTCTATTCAGGTTCAACGCTCAGCAATTATATTTTCTGTTTCATGGTGAAATTTGCTTGGTTAAAAAAATTGAATGTGATTTCGTCGTAAAAATACAATTACAGTACCTGAAGAAAAATAATGATTATGCTATAGTAATTCATTACATAGACGAGGGTGGTATTATTTTCTAAATCGAAATATTTTGGCAATTCCAATATTTGCAATCGGTATACTACGAATCGCATACACACCGATGCAAGCGAGCATATCGAGCATTATCGGTGCGATATTTTGCAACAATTGGGAAGAAATGCAAATTTTCTTTCAAAAATTCGATATCGTTGGCGAGATTTTGAATCTTTTTTTAAATTTATTTTTAATTTTTGCGCTTGTTTGATAAGATATTAGTTTTTTCGGTTTAATTAGAAACACCATACCGATACCGTACTACTGTACCGAATTTTTGAAATCTTGAAAGCTACTGACTAAACCGAAAGCAAAAATCTGCTATGAAGACATCTTTGTATAACAATTCTTTAAGATAATTTTTCAGCGCGTAAGGAACGTATAATGTTCATTTCTAAGTCATGCTTAGAGCCCCAAGGGCTAGCCTGAGCTGCTAGATTGCTAATTCTAGCTTCATCCGAGTACCGCAGTTATTATAATTTAAAACGATTTCGACAAAAATTTGTCAATAGCAGCGGAGGCTTACCTTCTTTCATCCAGACATACTTAACGCGACAATTCATCCTTTTTGTAAAAGCAAAGTTTTCAGTGGTATTTTTTTAAAAACAAAATGTTTGTCCAAATTTTTGCTCAAAATTCTGATTTAATTCGGTTCAAAATAAAAAATTTCAAAATTCAAATTTTTACCTGGATGAGTACATTCGTAAGTTAGTGAGAAGATAGTGACATTGAGCATAACAGCATCTATTCGGCTTATATTGAATTGCTTCACCAGAGTGTCGATCGCCGTACAGTCTCCAGAAGAACCTCCACATTTCGCAAAGTGAGCTCCGGCTCTGAAATGTCTTATAGATTGAGTAGCTCTTAGTAAATAAATATGTACCCGCATATCTTTTGGAATCCTTGTTTTCCTTCTTTATCGACGATCGTTTTGAGACCAGCAAGCACAGATCGCACACCTTTGCCATGTAAATTTAATTCTTTTTTAAACGCGTCAGTGCACTGGCGGAATTTTGTCCCATCGCACGCGTTTTCGTCATCCTCCATTTCGAAATGTTCCAGAGCATATTGAACCATGTCATCAGCTAAGACGCGGTAAATTAAAGAGCTCTGTCGAGCAGAACCTAAAAATTTTTATTCAGGATATCGATTTTTTCAAGAAATATGCTACTCTATTTTACACTGAACGGAGCAAGAATGTGCTTCTGGCATGTACTGCTTGATCATGAGGCCGGAAAATTCGCAAATTGCCTCTCCAACTTCTGCTCCACATGAGTCTTCGTAGGCTTTTTGATTGCAAGCTGCGTACGTTTGCAGAGCTCTGAAATCAAACACAATGTGCGAAAAATCAGAAAAAAATAATTCAATTTCTCTCACTTGCACAACATTTCTTGACTGGGCTGCTGCGAAACGATTTGACTAAAATGCAGTTGGCACATTTTTAGCTCTTCCGCTTTCTCTTGATTTGCGCGCACCAGACACTCAAAGTTGTCGGCGAAAACTGAAATTATTTTTTCTTTCAAAAAAAATATGCGGAAGATTGAGATTCAGACCTTCGTTATTGCATTCATAGTCCATGATAAAATAAGAAATATTGACTTCCGCAGCTTCGACGATGTTGAGACCAAGTTTCATGAGCGTCTCCATTTTTAGACATTGCGGCAGAACCGTCGATCCAGCGCAATCGGCGAACTGTTTTTCGGCTCTAATTATTGAAAAAATTATGCAAATATTAATGTCACGGATAAATAAATACTGAACTAACCCGCAAACTTTCAAGTATCCTTCTTTGGTCTTTGCAATATCTCCAGCTTTCATGATAACCTCCTCGATCTTTGACGAAGTGATTCCAAGGGAATCGCGGGCTTCCTTGGCGCACTGTTTCAATCGATTCCCATTGCATTCAGCATCGTTGATGGTATCATCCGAGTCGAACCTGTTCACTAGATGGCGGTCGGCGACGAACTCGTGGCCAACGGCATGTGGGCGATTTGGGAAGTGAATCGGTTCTTCGGAAGCACCTGTGAGAAATCATTCATCAACTTTCTGAATCACGTGCACCCACTGGTCGATTAAATTCTACTGTGATCATCAATATTGCTGTATACAAAATTAAATCGCTTGCTTTCAAGTGAAAAATATAAAATGTTCAAATCATAAATTATTTTATGGAGTGAAGCTGGGAAAAAATTCAAAGAACCAAAAAAATTATCATATACTTTGAAGCAATGATACAGGTGAGGTGAGTAAGTAGAGTACATAGGTGACTGACATAGTGTCAAGCACGAAGGGTGGTAGGAGGCTGCTTGACGCTTATGGCCGCTGTTGTATATAATATTCTGCCCGTATAATATTCTACCGGGTAGAGTTTTACGCGCGTAAAATTCTGTCAGTCATGTAATATTCTGCCCGCAGGTAATTGGCGACCGAGTGACTAGTACGACTGATAAGCACAATTAATGAAGTAATCAACTAGTACGACTGATAAGCACAATTAATGAAGTAATCAAAGTGAAATTATAATAAGCCACCAGCTCTGGTATAAAATGCAGTGGTGGGAGGTTGGATTGCCTCATTGAGATTGTCTCATCTATAGTTTTCGTTGCGCCACCCTGTACTATCCGGTAAATAATTGTTGTTCCCGGCGAAGACCTCTTTACGTAGCTCAATTAGCACTTGTATGTGTGCACCCCTTTCCCTTGGTTTTCAGGGGATGCCGTGACGACATACATCGACGGAAATGTTGGTGCTAATGTATTTATTTAGTACGTACATGCGATTTTGCACTGGGGCAGTCGGAGGGTGAGGCCGATTTTGACGACTTCGCAAATGTCGCGACCGACTTTGGCGCCGCATCGGCTCTCGAAGGTGCGTCGTATGCAGAGATCGTACTGTTGAGCAAACCTATTTAATGTCAACATGAAATCAGTGATCATCGCGGCGATAAGAAGCAAACTGACTTGCAAACGTCGCGCGGTGTGTGCGACATACGCTGCACAAAGTCTTCGTGACAGCGACGCATTTCCTCTCTGCCTTCGTCCAGGGCGGTCAAGCCCAAACATTCCCACGTTCCCTTCGCTGTGATTACTACAAAATAAGTGGGTCGTCGCATTGATTAAAAAATTAATAAAAATCAGTAGCGCCTGACATGATTTATGAGCGCATTCGTAGTCCTTCTTCTTGAAGATTTCCACATATGACATTGCTCGGGATCGTGGCAGTCCGAGGGCCACCAGTGCATCGACGGTCATGCATTGGTCAAATGAGCTGCCGGTACACTTGCGAAACGTTTGACCGGCACTTAAATAATGAAAAAAAATTGCATTGATCTCAGATCTCATGGCAGAATGCAATCTCACTTGCAGATTTTGGTGAAGCCTTCGCGACCGTAGACCGCTTCGAGCGCCATCAATCGTCGAGCATAGTCCTCGGGTCCCCCTCCAGCTCTGACCCCGAGTTCTTTCAAGTAGCTCTTGCTACAGCTTTCGAAAGTGTTCGATTCGCACGCGGTAGCATCTTCCGTTTCGATGTAGATAATTTCGACGTTGTCGATTTCGATTGCCTCATACCGGGGATTGCGGGCAATGGCAACGGTGATGAATGCTGAAAAATATCATAATTCGGCTAACGGGAAAAACATTTTGAAGTGTTATTATTCTACCTGCTATGAGCAGAGTGAGACGCATGTTGATCACGTTTATTGAGCAAAACACTGAATCACTGCTGGCTGCAATCAGGGGTTTAAATTCTCAGCGATAAGTGGTATCACAGGCAGCTAGCGCATAACATCATGCTTCCTTACGTCATTAAAAAGTCGACGGCCCTGCAAATTTTTGAATGTAATATAAAGTACTCACATGAGGCATTTTCAAAATGAACTTTGATGTCGTTACAAAAGTTATCATTTACCTGTAATGACTAACTTTTAAAAAAATGATGTAATTTCTTCGATAATAAAATTTTATTAAAAATTGAGAAAGCGGGAGGGGCAAGTAACATTAAATAACTCGGGAGACCTCCACAGCGAGAGTGAGCAAATAGTATCAAAGGAGTGAGCAGATTCTTTTTCCCAACTACAAAACGAATTCTAGATCAAAACAACCTTCAAAGGTATGTAAGAGCTTGAATGTATAGCACCTTTTAAGTCTCAATGCGTCGCTTTTTGCCAGTTTGACTTAACATTCAATACTTTGGCAGGATGAAAGTCAATACTATGGTGGCCTGGGATGAAAATATGCGCGAAGGCAGTACCTTCGTTCTGGCGCCCTGTTTCTCAACATCGACTTCGATAACAATTCATCCAGTATTTTCTGATCAAATCACGCGACGAGCTTATCACAAAAAAAGGCAAGCATTGATAATTCTTTTTAGTATTTGAGTGATAATATAAGATGAAGTAGCAACGAAAAAACAAGCTTTCCATGAAGAATGTTGGACGTTTGGTCACTTCAGTACGGTAGCCAAGGGCATATCGCAATCTCTGCTACCATTTATGTAAGTTTGAAAAGCGCGCGTTAGGGGACTGATGGTCAGGGATAGCTGCGGTACGTCACGACACAGCGGCGCATTACGCAGCGTAGAATGTGTGCGGGTTGTTGTGTTGGTGACGCGTTCGGCCGATGGACATGTTGAGGAGGAGGCGACGCGAAGAAGGTGACGGCGGCGGCGAATGAGTGATCACTTGTCAGAACGGAGACGGTCCCAGTCTGCGCGCCGATGCGGCGACTTGCGGGCGCGGGAGAAGACTGAGCGCTGACCGGTTTGGGTGTCGGCGAGTAATTGAGTTGGCCCGCGAATGAATCGGGGCTGAGGAACGGGACTGGCAGCCCCCTGGGTGGGTGTGGCCGCCATGTTCACCTCCTATCGGTGCTGCTGTGCGCAAGATCTGTCCGCCTCATTGGCGGAGTGATCCGCTCCTTCGATACCGCCGTCTAATCCAGTTCTGCGCCTTCTCTGCCAGATGGACGGCGATGGGCGGTGCAGCGCGGGTGCAGCAGAAAAAGACTGACGCGAAAGGTCATTCATCGCTAATTTATGCCGAGGAAATTGTCCATTTCTGCTCGCCGATTCGCTTCGTCCCTTCATCTTTCGTCGTCGTTTTGTCCCGAACTGTTTGCGTCATTTGGTTGCGGGGCGAGCTTGAATTGTTCGTCTGGTTATAAAAGAAATTGAACAAAGCCATTCATTGTCGTTCAGTTTTTTTATTAAGTCGTTTTCATCCACTGCTATACTGCTGAGTTTGTTAGTTCTGTGCATTTAGTTTTTCCATTTCGCGATTTGTTTCTAGGGCGGTGTGCTTTTGCTCAGGAATGAGGAAGGAGTAGTTGTCACTTTACCCAGGTTGGGCCATCGGTTAGGAGCATGTGCGTCGTGTTTTGAGATAGTTTTTGCCAATAATGTCAGGTTCCAGGCGTCCGGTTGCACTTAGGTCTTGTTCTGCGCTGTAGTGAAAACACGTCTCGTCTTATGTCGCCGCTACCGCACGCATAGTGAAGCGATCAGGGAGTGCGTCTCTAGATACAGGTGTTCACTTTGGGTTAATCTGATGAGAACCGCCGACGTCGCTTGACGACGGAACGGTTAGGGCCGGAAACCGGAACGCGGGAGCACCTCCCCTGTGCCAGCGAGCCCAGTGGCCCTCCTCTGGCCACGGGGAATTATTCATGTGCGTTCTTCCCATTATCGCGCATTCCTGCGAGCGCGTCTTGGTCGTCCTGCGCGCGCCATTGCTCCTTCCCAAGCCGCGCACTTGTAGAGGGGTGACGCGACGGCACACGGAGCAGAGAGAAGGCCCGACAGTGGATGGCGCCGTCGTCCGCGCCGTAGTGACCAGTGTTCCAGCGGGTCGGTCGGGCGGACGAACAGTGGGCGGCGATTGTGCGCAGAGACTCGGCACCATTGATCTGCCGATCCGTCCAACACTCGCCGTTCTCTTGGAATTCACGTCTAGTCAATGAGCTTTATGTGGCCGTAAGTACAACGATGACTCTTCAAGCCGCGCTCGGTCTGCCGTGCAAAGACGAGGCGCCCGACTGCCAGGTACGTTTTTTTTTTAATCCGCTTATGCCCGTTCAATAATTCATCCCGACTGCTTTCAGGATCGCCCACCGTCGATAATGCTGTCACCTACGGAATTGGACGCGACCACCGTCGTCGAGAAGAATCAGCAGTGCACGTGCAAGGACTGCGGCAAGGTGTTCAACTCCGTCTGGTACCTAAAGCAGCACGCCGTCAAGCACAGCAACGACCGTCCCTTTAAATGCAAATTTTGCTACAAGGTCCGATTCGGAGCGTGATTAACGATTTCATGGAAAATTGCGACATGTTTTTAGACCTATAAATTCCGCTCGAATCTCTACCAACACAAATGCCCCGACCGTATCAAGCCGCTGAACGGGTACGATTGAATATCGATGTGTTTCTGTGACATGGAGCGTTTTTCAGAAAGCGATCGCGTCCGCTGAAACAGCCGCCGCGCGACTCGCCGTCGGCGCATTCGACGAGCAGCGGCGGTGCGTCGACGCCAAACAGTGCGCCGCCCGGCTCCTTTTTCGATACTCAGCACCGGCTGGCCGAAGAGGCCAGTCCGCGCCGGCGCTCCGACTCGCTGGACGAACGTCTCGCTCAGCCTATGTTCAACCAGCGTTTCGTCGACGCCTACGTTCAGCGCCATCGGCACAGGGTACCGCCATAATTAATTTTTCATCAGACTTAGTTCTCGGGTTCGGCTCGCGTTGAGGTTCCAATTTCGATACTTTTGAAATTGCTCCTATTTTTGCTCTCTCGCGCCATTTCTCGTCGGTGACGGATCACGAGGTTATGGCTAAAAATATTTATCGATGCGTCACCGTTGGATTAAATGCCGATTGTTGATGTTTCAGTTGCACCAATGTCGCAAATGCAAACTGCTGTTTCCAACGCGCGAATACCTCAGTCGTCACACGGCGTCGCACGCGTACGTCGAAGCACGCGTCCACATCTGCCTGCACTGTTCGCAGACGTTCGAGTCCGAGCGCGACTATGCCAAACACAAACAGTTCCACGTCCCTCAGTCGCCCCACACGTGTCGAAGATGTGGAGGATCGTTTCGGTAAGAATCGTTAATATGATTCACTTTACGTCCGTACGTTGAAATTAAAATCGCGAGTTTTACTTAAAACCATTTCTCAGTTAATTTATCTTAATTATCTTAATTTGTCGTTTAGGCAAAATTTATATATCTATTTTGCTCATTGAATGCGATCATTTTCATTGTGAGTGGCGTTTCAGATCGGCGCTGGCCCTGCGTCGTCACTTCGACCAGAGTCGGCCGTGCATGTGCGACGATATGTTGGGCCTGAGCGAGCCACTGAACCAGTACGCGTTCATCGACAAGTCCGACGCCGACCGCTACGAAACCAACGCCGACGACCCCGTCGCCATCAACGGCGACAGCGGACTCGGCTCGTCGTCCGACTCCAACCACTCGTTCAACCCGTCGCCCGTCAACAGCGTCGAACTCGGCCAGCAATACCACCACATGGATTTCACCGATTCATCGTCGCAGCACTCAAATGGCGGCGCGACCACTCGGCACACGCCATCAACGTCAACGGATACGAGAGGCCGCGCAGGTGACCGCGACCGCCCACCCAACCCAAGCTTACGCAATCGCACGCAATTTTCTCAGCGTCACCGCTTAACTGCAGATGACTCATGCTCTTCCCCTTGCAATTTCTTGTCTTGTTTGCATTGTTTTGTTTGCTATTTACTGCCGTTAGACTAATTGCATGGAACCGATAGGCAGGGACTTAGCTTTCTCACTGTTGTAGTGCGATGTGTTCATTTTCCGTTTGACTCGTCTTTCGCTTCGCACGTTCTCAGTTCTCGCACTCGCGAATGGTCATCTGGCGCGCTCGCTAACGCTTGCTTTCCGTTCTAATCAGCAAAAGATATCTCGAACCGTTTGAACTAAATTGTACTTGTTTCAGACGTGGCATCAGCCGCATCCTACTCTCAGCAACCTTCGAGCGGCAGTTTCAGTGCACTGCGCAGCGCCCAAACCAGGCCGATGATGGCGGATTCGTTGGGAAGCGCGCGCAGTCATCCTCACGACGCATGGGCGGAGGAAGAAGAAGATCTGTGGAGGTCGGTGTCGCCTTTGGGCGTGGGCGCCGTGGATGTGGACCAGACGAGCACGCTGCTCATGCCGCCCATGCCTTACCACCAGCACGGCCTGCAGCCGTTGATGGGCAAGGAGAGCGTCTACCAACCCCCGAGAATGGCCAGTCCGCAGGAGGCGGGCGTGTTCGGCGACTACGACATGAACTGCTTCGACTTGCTCACACACAACAACATCACCTTCACTTCCGAACGTCATCTGGGGTTCGTTGTCGCCTTATTATTGCCGCCTATTGAAGCCGTCTTATTTTTGTAATCTGCTTCTTTGAAGTTCATTTTGTATGAATAAATATTATTTTGCAGAACGGAATTCATCGCCTCGACTGCATTGGGGGAAATGAACGCGCAGACGCAGTTGGTGACTATCATCGACGATGGAGACAAGGAGGCAAAAATGGACTCGTTGGAGTCGGCGCCGCCGACCAGCAATGCTCCGCTGTTTTCCTGCGTCGAGTGCAACTGCTTGTTCAACAACAGTCGTCAGTTGAACAAGCACAAGCTTCAGCATGTGCTGCACAACAGTACGGTTTATTTCCAACAATCATTGTTATTTTAATATTTGGTTGAGAGAATTTACTCGTATGTATTTTTTTATAATTTCCGCTGATTGATTACCGCAAATCTGTGACTGATTCACTAAATTTGTTTCCATTTCAGCGCAAAACCAGGAAGTGTTTCAATGCGGCGAATGCTGGGACGTATTCTACAGTCGCCGTGAACTGGTGGACCACAAACTGCTGGAGCACAAGGAAGACCGACCTTACGTCTGCGAACAATGCGGCAAGGGATTCCGGCGGCACAGCAACCTCAAGGACCACCGCGTCGTCCACTTGCGCGCCCCTGCGACGCCGACGAAAGATTTGCTGCACAAATGCGCATTCTGCCCGCAGCAGTTTCGGTTCGTTGCGCATTACTCACTGAACTCCGCCGCTTTATCTTTTAACTCGTTTTTTATTGCTCTATAACGCGATGAACGTTTGAATAGATGAGACTGAGCGTGTCATTGTGTAATGATGGTCGTGGGGGGTAATGTTCCGATTTCCGATACTGTCACTCTCGGCATTATTTCTTTCGTGGTCGTTCAGATTCCGACGAAACAAGAAACGCCATCAAAAAACCTGCAGCGCCTGTCGTTTGGAGCATCCCTACTCACTCAATGGCTCGGATCAACTCGTCTTCGAGCCGACCAGCGCCGTTCTCGAGCAGGTTCGATTAAATTCCATACTGCTTATAACAGCCGATTTTCAATTTGCAGTCGGAACCGAATGTCGTTACCGAAGATGACATCAACGTCTCTGTGCCCGTCATCATCTTCGAAGACGACGAGCAAAACCAACCGGTATCAATTGTTCTTTTTGTGCACGCACAAATTTGCTTCCATTTTGAATTACTGCAGCGTATCGTCGTGTAATTTTTGACTACGGTCTTGCATTTATTTTCATCGCTTTCCTCACATCTGCGTGCTTATTCGATTCGAGTCGATGAATGTTGATGTCACCTTTTTCAGGCGGTGTTGGACGACAGCCAAGTTGAGCGAATGAGCGCCTCAGAGGAGCGAATCGCCTCGCCCGACGCGAACGAATGCACCGGTGAGTGGGACAATGCGCGCATTTGCCTGCGAATTGGTCAGCGAGGTGCGAATGAATGATGCGAGACGGGGGGAAGGTGCGATTTGGCGCAGTCCGGCCATTAGGGGAGGCGAAATGGTCGGAAGGCGAGTAACGGCGTGCGGTAATGGGCACGCGCGGCGGGACTCGGACGGACGGCCGGCGCGATTGGACGACGGGTGTGGCCGCGCGCCGAGTGTAAAGATCAGATGAGCGGACGAGCCTGGCACTGGACGTCGGTCGGCGGCCGCCGCGCAGTCGCCGCGGAGGGCGTTTTATCGATCGCCGACGCGAGGGGTTGGCCCGCCCAGCGTCCACATAATCGACGCCTTTCGCTTTCTGACAGCCGCGTAAACACCCCGTGCTATTTCGGGCCGCCACGCGCACCGCCCAGCCCCCAACAAGGAACTGCGACGAGCCACGCACCGAGTCCACTGACCACACGCGTATTCCTCCTTCTCCCCATCCCACCACCCACCCTATTCAAACCAATATTATCAGCAAATGCACACTTTATGTCTCAAACACGTGCGGTAAACAAAAGTTATGCCAAAAGTAGCTGCTACATTCTTGAGGGAAAATATCAAAACAAACTTCAACAAAACATTCCGCTTATGTCTCATAAATATGAAATCGTATTAGCAATAGAAGAACGGTATCAGAGTCAATCTCGTGATGTACTCAAAACAGGCTGTTAAGCGACGCATCGTTTTGAATCTCATTGGATTAACGCTAAACTGATCCTTGCTCTGCTGAAAGTGCCTCTAACGCAAATTTTATTTCAGGCGAGCAGCTTGTGACGGATACGTTGATCTTCCCGACTTTGAACGTCACGGTCACGAACATAGACGCATTGCGATCGGGAGTTCAACCACGAATTCAGTGAGTTTTTCACGTCATTAAAATTGGCACACATACATGTCATGTGTGACTGCAAGAAATGTTCGAGATATTACGGTATATTGTTTATTGCTTCTACTGTTCGTTTAGTAAGAAATAGGCGTCCCAATGCATTGATTCTCTTTGCAGAAAATGTTGCGTGATTACTTCGGAATTGCCGTCTGTTGAAAAAAAAGAGCAGTTGACTGCGTCAGACGAAGATGTGGACGCAGATGGGAACGAGCAGGATGCAACGTAAGCTCCCGTCTGCTTTGAGCGAGCCAGTACAATACGATTTAGTTACTTTCGTTGCAGGGAAGACAATATAAAGCCCAAGTCTTCGAAACGTAAACGAACCTTCTATCCCAAACCGAAGAAAGGTGAGTCAATGATTTTATGCTGTGTTTGCATGCAGAGCTATTTTTCCTATCAATGGAGCGCTTTGCTTTCACTACATTGAATCGATGTCCACAAATTATCGTTTCTGCACGAAGTTGGCATATTTCATGATTAACCGCTACCCTTCTCATCTTATTTGAGCTATTGTACACAGAGTCTCACTTCAAAGTAGTCGAGCAACAATATTGTGTGTGGCTCTTTTTGATTTGTCTTCCCTGCTTGCTTTGCTCGCACTTTTATTTTCATCTGATCAGGTACAGAGAAGTGGCGCATCGGGCTGGGACTGCCGTCGTCGAACGCGATCGGTGGGCCGATTGGGCTGCGAGAGCCGTGTGCGCCGGACGAATCGGGACTGTGGCCTTGTCCCAAGTGCTGGAAGAAGTTCCCGCAGCGCAACAAACTGCGCTTACACCTCGCTTTTCACAGCCGCGCCGCCTCTGCTCCTGCCAAATGATTTCTTTCTTGTTTGCTTATGTTCTACGCAACAACTCTTTCATGTTAACAATTTCTTTATTGCTTTGGTCGCCTTGCTTTTTACACGCATATGTTTTGTTTTGGGCGTTTCAGTTTTTAATACTGTAAGTGCAAGCGGCAGTCAAAAACCGTCTTAATGAAAAAATTCGGGGGAGATCGACTTGATTTTGTACATACTAACGTGAAAGTTGGTTTGAAGAGCGCAAAATTATATCCTCATCGAGCTTATCATTAAGAGGTTTTTGCTGCATTTGAAGTGCCCCTGTGTCTCAGTTAGCTTATATCTATGCTGCGGAATGGATTCGCTTTGTTTGCATGTCTGCACCAACACTATTGCTTGCCCATGTATATCCGCGATCAGGAGTGCATTTCATCTCTTGGCAACCTGGTGCTTTGAAGTTGCTCGCTCGCCATTGTTTTCTTGTGCTTCATTTCCGTACTGTCAATTTCAATGTGGCATTCTATTGGAGCGAAGTAATCAAATAAATTTATCGGTTAACTTGCAGATAATGATAAATAAAGGCGGCAGCTTGACGGACATTGTTGCATCGTGGCTTCTATGTCGAGACTGCTGGACTACGGTGGAAAAGGGAGAGTTGTGTACAAAGAAGTGGGGTGCGGCCGGCGGTCGTCAGTGCTTTTCTTCACGTTATCTCGATATCAGCTGCTATTGGACGCTCACGATGGATCGTTGCTTCACCAATCTTGTCACTGTACGCATTCTTTCATCTCTGAACGTCTTCTCTCAAGCTCCCGCGTTCCTATGGATTCAACGCTGACCAGTGCCCTGACGAAATTTCTTGTTGCTCCCCATGCCGGCACCCCCTTCTTCTAACCTGGTGGTTGGTTACTGCTGTTATTACAATTGTTATTCCCCAGATCAGTTACGTCTGTAGATGGCCGTCCCCGCTACGTTCAGGCCGAGCCGCTTCGGCTGCCGTATTCGTGTGATAGTTTGCGTACTGTACCGATTTTCGCGCAAAGAATCGTTGCTGATGATAGCCCCAGGCCAGCTAGAACGCAAAGTGTGATGCTCCCTTTCCGGAATATATTAATCGCAGATTATTAATCAATGGTTTTGGTGATCGCTGCTACTCGAACCCTCTTTTCGGAATGCTGTGGTGATTTCGGTTCTATTATGGTGATGACGCTCTTGAAGATATACTGTAATGTGTAACTTATTCAGCTTCGGACGCCTAGCTGCATAGTCTTGGTTGACTGTAATTATTGAATTTTGTCATTGTTCCATCAGTGCTAATAACATTATGCCATGCTAAGTTATTCCAACTATTTCTTTGTGTCCCGTGGCGGCGTTTCGGCTGCCGCACACTTGTATATCGATGCAAAACATACTTCGCTTCTCATACTCGATTGCCTAGATGTCGTCGCTTTGCTTGTGAGCGCTTTAGTTGCGCGAGGATACTATACGCCCGTTTCGCTTGGAGTAGTCGGTTCCGATGTGTACTGATGTCACAAATGACACACCAACCTTCCTGCGTCTCTTTCTTCATACTCAATTTGTATCCGCTGTGCTGTGACACGTGCCGCTTTCTTTATGTTCGATTTCCAGCGCGCAGTATTTGTGCTTTCAGTTAGTGTGCTGCTCTGGGCGCCCATGAGTTGCGCGCTGGCGTTCTTCGTGTTTGTTCATCTTCTGCCGCGCCCTCTCACCCCTCGCGTTGCGTGCCTTCTTCTTTCTGCTGTTCGAGCACAGAGTTTCCCCTTCAGTTAGCCTTTGGCGTCAGTCCGCGTGCTTCAATGCCCTCTTTCCCGCCGCTTGCAGTCTGTGAGTGCAGATCAGCTAGCCCGCTTGTCGTCCGCTTTGTGATGTTGTCCCGCCCGCTCCTGTAGTTCGGGAGTGGTTCTGACCGCTGAGCGTGTTGTGGTAATTGCTTTCCCTGTGCGTTTCCCACGCCACATAAGGCCTACACAGTTCTTTGTATCCCCCGTGTTCGCTGGGATGATAAGCGCTCTTGCTCTGTTAATCGCCGCGCGTCTGTCTAAATCTCGTTAGCCAGCAGTCTGGCGTGGTTTACTGTGTTTCTTTGGCGTCGTCTGATGGTGCTTCTCCCCTCCTGTCCACGTTACTTGTTATCATTCATGACCGTACCCTGTTAAATTGTTGAGTCGATTGAGCACAGCTCGCAAAACGCCACCGTTCGTCACATATAACTCCTTTCATTCGTATCGTCGAATCTTCCACTGTCGCTGATCACTGACGCATTGTCCACTGTCCAGTGGTTGTTGTGTCGGCAACGCCCAACGCGCCGACTCTGCGAACCCGTCTGACAAAGTGTCTCTCTTCTCTCTCCGGCTATTCAATGCGCAATTCTCTTACACGACTCCATTTGGTCCGTATTGTTTACTTGTCCGGCATTTGCGGCGTTCACATATCCAATGAAAGGTTCTACCGTTCCTCTAAGCTATGCGCGACCCGACATGACATGCTACTGTTTGACCGTGTGTTACTGTTCTCGTTCAATTCATGCATGTTACTCGCAATTGTTACTATATAAAAACCGTACTCGCTATACAACACAGTGTGTTTGTGTGTTATTCGACTGGTCCGTAGGGAGTCTGTTTGACGACGAGCGGTTTCATGTTTTCGAGTGATTCTACCCGCACCGCGCAGTCTGCCGGTTGGCTTGGATTCATGAATGACTTGTTACTCTCTTTCTTTCTCCCCTCATTATTATCACCCATCACACACTTTGTGACGCTTGAAATCGAATACCACCTTATTTGAATAAATGCGTTTGTTTGATCGCATCTTTCAACGCATATTCAAATGACGAGCACAACCTATTTAATAAGGCAATCATTTTTTATGGGGCTGAATTACTTTGCGCGATCAGGCAGATTGGAGGATCTTATCTTAGCTAAACACAGATAATGGCATGTAACTGCGCCTGAGTGGTATTCATGTAAAAATGCGGCCAAAAATGCAGTTTTAAGAACTGTTAAGATCGATTGAAAGATGAAACATTGACAAAGATCCAGTCAGGTTCCGGTGTGATCCTGTTTGCCTGTTTCATTTCGCCAGATAATGTATTGACTCAATTCGCAATGGGGTTTCCTAAATCTTTTTCAGCAAAAGCTATTCGGGCTGTCGTCTTTATCAGAACATGCCTATAAGACCTGAGCCTGAGAAAATACATTTCGCAACAGCAAAATAATTGACAGAGAGTAATGAAATCACTCTGCTTTGGGCTGAACACCAAAAGTACGGTTTTTTTCATTCGCAATTAAAGGTTGGATGCACAGAGATTTATGGCGATTCGTGTCCGACGAGCGCAACTCTTCTTCGGGCAAATCGACAAAATCGGCTGTATTGATATCAAATAATACCAGGGACGCGACGTAATTTTCCAAAATAAAAAGATGAAGTTGAGTTCGGAATTGTGCGGGTGCCGTGATCCTTGAGAACTAATGAGCTGTCTCATTCTGAAAGCAAAAAATTCACTTGGGCACCCAAAAAGTTGCAAACTTACATGCATTGGCGCCATGGGAATTGGTCTTATAGGCGAGGTAGGTGTTCCAGAAGAGCGCAATCGCCTGAACGAAGAGAACCCGTTGATTCAATGGAATCAATGAAAAGTTGATCATTTGCACTGCAGGCCATAAGCACAAATTGGCTTTATACACGTCAACAAAATTCTGAAATCGAACCGAGTAATATTACAGTTAAACAATTTTCAATGTTTCATTGATAACACACCGATTTCCAGTAGTGCTTCGTTTGCTCAAGTGAAGAACCTTGCAGAGCGCCGTTTAAAAACAGAAAAGCTGTCAGAGATGCTGGAGCAAAAAAAAACTGAAAGTGAAATAATCTAGTATTTAATCGCAAAAACTGTTATCTGCTTACCTGGTCGCACGCTACTCGTTTCAGAAGTGCAATAAATGGTGTTCTTCCTTGAATCTTTCGATCGAGAAACAGGAACCACATTCGAGTAACAGGCGCTACATAGAGAACACCCAAAGCGGCGAAACGAACCGTTCGACTCAGTTCGACAGATGGTTTCTTTTCGACAAAGTTTTGTGAAATCAAATCTCCGGTGGCCATTAGGACACCTGAATGGGATTACAATTGTACAGGACACAAATAAATAAACGTACCTGTGCCAATGACAGTCGTCTTCCATGGATGAACCTGGGCAAATCGAAGATATCCGCTCCATACCCGATTGAGAAACATTGTGAGACGATCACTGATTCGACTTGGTCGCAGTCGCAGTCGCGGAGAAACCCTCACGTCATCGATTTTGTTCAGTAAACAAAGTCTGCGCGTCGGTCACGTGACCAGAAAAACATCAACAGCCATGTTGACATCACGCCATGGCCAATGACTGCGCCAACTGCGCCAATGATCATTTCCTAGCACTTTTAACATTGTTCTAATCAGCAATTAATAACATGTTGGCCAATTCGGCAGGTTGCGTAAGTCAGCGAACAATATCAACGATGTTCCTTGCTATTAAAAGCTGGAAAACGACATCTCCGACTTTTTGGGAAAGACTGGCACTCAACAACAAACTACAATACAATAAGTTCCATCAGAAAAAACATCACTAGAATCCAAATATGCAAAAAATGATGGGTGAATAGTTTCTTGCATGCTTGCTTAATTTTCGATAGTGAAACAAACGACCGAACCGAACGCACTCGGCGATACAAACAGAAAACTGGAGGTTGGATTAGATGGAGCAATCAAATGGAGCAATATTCGGTTAGATTGAAGGATGAGCAGCCGGTAAGTGGTTTCGCTGAGCTACTAAATACGGTAACGCGCGCAAATTGAACTGCTACAGCGCAGTGTGGACCACGGTGTCTCCGCACTGTTCACGTTGCCGCGCCATGTGTCGCGTTTTCGCTGCGGGACTTTTCTTGAACCGCGCACGCACATTCAAACGACAACAATCTAACCGAATTGCCGTGGACAGTAAGAGTAGTCAAAAGATGAATACTGTCAAGCATCAGCCTCAAAATACCGTACTCTTTTGACTAAATTTGTGCAACTTACTGAGCTTATTCCGCATTATATTTCAGTTCTGGGCCTTGAGTTCGAGATTGAGTGGGATTTAAATGAAAAATCCAGGAACTTTACTAAAAACCAAAAAATTCGATTTCAATTAACCGTCAATTTTATGCAATACAGATGTTATGGTTCACATCCTAAGAAACACTACTCATCAAAGAGCGCACATCATCTCGCATTTCTTCCATACATGAAAATCGCAAGCGATCTGTAAACCCGCATTCACCTGTCGCATTAGAACAGATACACCGCACTTGTGTCATTTATAATAACGTAAAAATTAAAATTAAAAACGCCAACACACGAATGAAGCCCGTCAACATTGAATAAAATCTCTGAATAGAGGTGACAAAATTAATGCTCAATGCCTCTCACCGGGCCTGAATGCGCGTAGCGTCACAATTAGGCCATTTTGTTCGGATCGGCCCATTCCCTCAGCCCCAAAAAACTTCCCAAATAAACGAGTCTCCTCTTCAATGAAAACAAAATTATAAAGATGTCCAAAAAATCAGAATCTTAAAAAATTGATGAAATATAACGACATACTAACCAAATGAACAATAATGACCTAGCCATGGAACAGGTTCAAATTTTCAAAATGCTACAAAAAAAATTCGACCCAACAAACGCGATAAAACGTTAACCCAGCCGTGGAACAGATTCAAAATACTATAAAATCCTAAACAACAAAACCGATAAAACGTAATATGGTTTGACTGGAACCATTGCCAAAACATTGGGTCGACTACTATAGTTGTTGTCAATCGGTGATTACTTGCTTCAATTAGCATTTGCCTAAAGGTTCAGGTTGATTTTCATATCAGTCCTTGTTATCTATTCAACTGTCTCTAGAGGGCGTGGCAGGCGATGACCAGGAGTATTTGCTTGGTCTTTGGCAAGACTTTCCAGATCCGAATCTGAAAAGAGGTGCAAATGAAACGGCTATTCTGTATATTCTGAAATGTTGGAATGATTGACTGACCAATGAGCTCGAGTTCCAGGGAAAGACTTCGTTTGAAGTTAAGCGCAGCCCCTTCGGTCGCGAATCGGAAAGAACTCTGTGTGTCGAATCCTGTAACGAATCACCTTTACTATTTTTAAAGTTTCATATCTACTGTGGCACAACTTATCGGAAATTCAGATTGCACTGGAGCACAAGTCCGTCATGGAGCTATTTTTTTGAGAAAAAAATCTGGTTTGTATTCATTTATTACCGAACATTTCCGATGTGTTATTAGCCATGGACGCGGAGAAGCGGTCTTCGCTTGAAATGATGGCGTATGCCAAGAGACTGCTCACTGTTCTTTTGCGACTAAAATATTTGAGCAAAATTTTCAGTTGCAACTGGGAAAAGATGCTCGCCTTGGCTTCCCACTTAAAATTTTTCCAATATGAAGTTGCACTCTCAGCTCGTCTTCGGTCATTTTGACCTGAACACTTTGTACTATCTCTTGCCAACCTTTGATCGTCGCCTCAACTGAAATCAATTAGCTTCCGGTTACATTTTGTTTTGTTTTGCACAAACTAATCGACAATCGTTTCGTGTCCATTCTTTTTTGTAGTGTCGCCTACCGTATACGGGCCATTTCAATGACTATATGAGAAAACACGAACAGCATACAGATTAAAGTACAATCTCAGTAACATACCTGTAACGCTGGTCCGAGGTCTGCTACATGCCGGCGACCGGGGGGGAGGTCGCCAAAAGTACGGTACTTCGTATCGGAATTTTGGCGCAAAATTCAAAAATTCAAATTTTTTTGCGGCCTTCGGCCGCAATCAAAGGGGGGACCCTTACCTTTTTTCGGCCGCCTTCAGCGGCGAGGGGGGGGGGTCGCCGGCGGCCCGACCAGAGGGGGCTGTATGTAGCTAGCCCCCCCCCTGCTTACAGGTATGCTCAGTAACTACTGTCAGGCCCGTGCCATGGGGTGACGGCGCCCTTAGGCTGACTAGGTAAGGGGGGACCTTTATTTTCAAAAATTGGGGCGCCTTCGGCGCCCCCCTTCAAAGGGGGACCCTTACCTCCTGGCGCCCTCAGGCGCCCCCCGCACATAAGGGGAATCCTTACCTCTAAATGTGAAAATGACGGCGCCCTTAGGCTTTAGCCTAGTTAGCCTACCCTATGACACGGGCCTG
Organism: Plectus parietinus; assembly: GCA_034700205.1. NCBI lineage: Eukaryota > Metazoa > Nematoda > Chromadorea > Plectida > Plectidae > Plectus > Plectus parietinus. Next base: position 26,787 of record JAQGCX010000100.1, read on the forward strand.
ACTACTGTATATTTTTTGTGGGCGTCTGCGCTGACAGCCCGTGCACGCGTCTGCCCCGAGGAGAACCCCTGGTGGGGATTGCGGGGGCTGCCGGGGACTGGACATTAAGCGTCTCGATCAACAGCTTGTATTTTGCCCATGTCACTTTTGTAATCTAGTCTCGAAACGACAATGTAAATCTTTGCTCACCGTTGCAGTGAAGTACCTTGGCAACTTGGCGCCACGCATCAATGCGATGCGGGCAACTGACCATGAAACGGTAATCGCGTTCTCGTGACAATCTACCGTACTTGTTAACCAAGTCGATGAGCAATTTCTGCTGCCGTTCCTCGACTTCATCGGACGTTGCCAGTCCGACCGCCTGCAGCAACAGCGCCGACAAGGTGGCCCGCAGGATGCGAATTCTCGCTTTCAGGGTCAATGGAGCGAGGCGCGGCATTGGTATCAACTGAATAAGTTCGAGTGAAGGAGTTTTTACTGAGCTGCGTACCTCCACCTCGAGGGGAATCATCGAAGTTCAGAACAGCAGCTCAAAATCTATGGAAGACGACAAGTGTCGCAGCGACGCAAAAGCGTCATGCTCACATGAGAGCCACTGGAACGCGACTGACAACGCGTCGCAGAGCACAGTAGGTCACCGTTTTATTGCCGTGTTAGTGAATAGAGATGCTCAAATCGCGCTTCGCCAATTGTCTGCGTCTTCACCATCCTTCGCGCTTCTGCGTCGACGTCGATCGGTCCTTTGTGAAAAATGATGAAACACCAGCGTGGCATTTGCACAAAATATATTACCAACACGACAGAAAATAGCATGGTACTGCGAGCGATCACTTGGGGCAGTAGATGTGTGTTGTGCAAATTGGGAACAGCTTTCTTGTTTCGCTGCGACAAAATTCTGAGAATGAGTGGTGTGAATTGCAACTACCGTATCTCCGCAGTTGATTACACAACGCACATGGATATGGAGTCTCGTTGAATCCTTCCTCCGAATCAGACATGGGCGTGGGGGGGGGGGTATGGGGGGATATATACCCCCCAAGGGCCTCCATACCTCCGGCCAAAGCTGGTTGGAGGAGGGGTGTATGGTCAAAAAATTTTGAGATTTTGGTGACCTTTTTTTTAAAAAAAAGGTCGCCAGGGGGATGGGGAGGTAGAAAAAAATTAGCAATACAAGGATTCCCCCTTCTATTGCTTGAGGTTTGAAAACCTGTGACCTTTTTTTTTTGGTCCGGAAAAATTTTTTTTTGCGAAAA